>JAODUO010002750.1:12500-20880 GCA_025642075.2 Ridgeia piscesae
CAATCCGGATAACAAAACAAGTTCAACTGGTTATACGTCCATCCCACGACATCAACGCAATTAATTGTACATAGGAATATACACATTTATGTTTCATCCTCAATGTTTCAATAAAAGGTTGTAAATCAAGAGGTTGTATATTAAGAATCTAAAATCATAGGCTCAATTTCCCTGTTTTCAGGGTGAAACTGATATTGTAACCTACACAATATGCATCCACAGACGGATGATGTTTTAACATGTTCCTGGTGACTGACACCACAGATACGTGGACTCAGCGGACAACACTTCGCAGTTACTCCACGCCACGTGGCTGTGAGGAACTTTGAAGTTAAACCAATTATAACTTTAAATACGATCTATTCTGCTATACCGAATATAATACAATACAGCCATGCTGTTCTAAAAGATAATCATGCACAGGTTTAAAGACAAGGTTGGTACTCACATTCAAAAGAACTCTGAATGGTAGTATAACACGTCACCCATCTCCTCGTGAATATTTGGTTCGGCCCAGATAATTTACCGCGAACCCTCATTTGAATTCCCCGTGTCACCCCGCGGTGCTGGGTTATTGCGCCCATTTGGCTCTGGCATATTTACTATCTACGGAGGTTCCTTTAATATTGAAACGATCGTATAAACACTAAATGATGGACGGTACATCAGCAAAGACTTTATAACTTAACATAATTTAACATAAAACAAGGGACTACACTGCCTCCTCGTAGGGGTGGGTATATGGTAAATGGGGACACCTATCGACAATTAGAATACTAAATTAATAAATAAAGACCATTACTATCCCAACAGGTGGCGTTACCCTTTTGGGATCAGGTTAAATACTGGTGAACACACATACACACCACGGCTGTCCATGACACACACACAGCACGCACGCACGCACGCACGCACGCACGCACGCACGCACGCACGCACGCACGCACGCACGCACGCACGCACGCACGCACGCACGCACGCACGCACCACACACACACACACACACACACATACATACATACATACATACACATACACACACACATTTGTGTCTGAAATGTGTTACCTCGTTTTGTTCTCATTGGCTTCAGATGCACGCATTCATAAAAGGGCCAAATGCGCTGACACCGAAGAAGTCATTGCGAAGACGCTTACGGCTGCACCTGACAGGGAGGGAGACCGGCCTACAAGGTACTTCACCATCACTTGCTCCTAGTAATGTACAAACTTGTGCTGTTGCCTGTTATATAGGGTCAATAGAAAATGTTGCTTCCTACAGATAATTAGATATACATAATCTGCGTCGGTAGGTTGAAAAACGCGATAATTAGTTTTAATTGGACCCCACACAAGAACATTACATGTGCGTATTTATATAACGCACACACTCTTGAATACGGGATGTTTATTTACGTATTAACATCTTTCACTCATTCATTCACTCGAAGTGAGAATAATGTGTATTTACTCCTTAGCGTGTTCTATTCACCTACGATATATGAAGACTTAACATGCACCACAATTCAACAGATTGGATCATAACATGCTACACAACATTTTGGACACCAGACCCTCATAATAGAATTTAGATTGATAATCAATCATTAATTAGTGCTTCCACATGTATTTATGCCTAGCTACGACTCACACACACACACATACGCACGCACGCACGCACGCACGCGCACTCGCACACGCACACGCAACCGCACACGCACACGCAACCGCAACCGCAACCGCAACCGCAACCGCAACCGCAACCGCAACCGCAACCGCAACCGCAACCGCAACCGCACGCGCACGCGCACGCACGCACGCACACACGCACACGTACACACACACACACATAAACACATACACACACACACACACACACACACACACACATACACACATACACACATACACACATACACACATACACACATACACACATACACACATACACACATACACACATACACACATACACACATACACACATACACACATACACACATACACACATACACACATACACACATACACACATACACACATACACACATACACACATACACACATACACACATACACACATACACACATACACACATACACACATACACACAGCAAAGTGAATCAAAATTGCTTCCAGGTGGCAGAGAAAATGTTTCACCACCAATACCCCGTCCCCGCTATTCCTCCACGGCCGTCCTCCCCGACCTTCCTCCCCGTCCCTCCTCCAGCCCCTCATCCATGCCCCTCCACCACGCCCCTCCACAACGCCC
This sequence comes from Ridgeia piscesae, assembly GCA_025642075.2. Lineage (NCBI taxonomy): Eukaryota > Metazoa > Annelida > Polychaeta > Sabellida > Siboglinidae > Ridgeia > Ridgeia piscesae. The sequence continues at coordinate 14,771 of JAODUO010002750.1, forward strand.
GTCCTTCCTCTTCGCCCTTCCTCCCTGTCCATCCTCCGCGCCCTTACCCCGTCCCTCCTCACCGCCTTTCCTCCCGCCCTTCCTCCCCGTCCCTCCTCCCCACCCCTCCTCCCGCCTTCCTCCCCGCTCCTCGTCCCTAGCCTTCCAGTGTCACGATCTACTACGGGACAGCGGAAGCGGAGTGGTTGTGAAGCTCCGGCAGTTCCCAGCCCTCATTCCCAAAATTAATTCCGTTCCCGCGCCAGTGCCCCCCACCCCACCTACCCACCAACGCCCTACTGTCTAAAGGTCACGACCTGATGGTGCCAGCCAACTATTAAATAAATATTATTTACGTGGAACTTGTAGGGAAACGTGACTCATTTGACGTAGGTAACAAAACAGGTAGACGTCTACGTGTTTGTAAAAGAGATTTGTATTCACTCACGCAGGCACGCTTGCGCACGCACACACGCACGCACACACGCTCACACGCACACACGCACACACGCACACACGCACCCACGCACACACGCACACACGCACACACGCACACACATTTATGGCCTATGCAATGCACATACATCATATGAACCGACAAATACAATGTATTTAAATGGTGTGTTTTGACCTATAACACAGAAGTCAACCACAACTTCATAGGTGGGTGGGGCACAAACTCAGGTGGAACAGAAATCGAGTAGCTATAACTGAGCACTGCGTCTAATGGTTAACATGAACTACATACGAGACACTCACCTAGTTACACACAGGTTGGCGTGACATCGACGGCCCTCTCGGCTATATGGCCTTCCCAGGTAGTCTGTGGTTAAAAACGTCCATATATTCACATGTAGTCACATTTCGCTGAAGTCGAACAACGTTTGGAGAGTCAGGTGTCGATACTACGCTACAAATGCCCCGCCTATCGACGTCTTCAGAGAGGTGTCGATTACTGGTAGACGACTTTGAAGTGTGGTGGGTAATGACGCCGCGTAACGACGCACTATGCCGCTCACCTGAAGAGGTCACATAGATATTACCATTGAAGCCAACGGACGTGGCGTCAGAGGCACAAGTCACCCTAGCGTGTCCGTGTGTCAGTTAGGTCAACATTGGCTTTGTGCGCGTGCGAGCGTGTTTGTAGTAGCGAATTAACCAATTGGGACTACACACAAAACTAGCAAAAACACTAAATTTTCACCATGCATTGAAGATATGAGGCAAATTACCTTTAATACATTTGTGTCTGAAATGTGTTACCTCGTTTTGTTCTGATTGGCTTCAGATGCACGCATTCATAAAAGGGCCAAATGCGCTGACACCGAAGAAGTCATAGCGAAGACGCTTACGGCTGCACCTGGCAGGGAGGCAGACCGGCCTACAAGGCACTTCACCTTCACTTGCTCCTATTAATGTATTTCCTAAACGAAATGACCCCCCCCCCGGCCTTGAGGTACAGTTTCTTTTGAATTTGCCTATCTTTCATGTAGTAATCCTCATAGGAATATAGTAAAACTATTACTTGAATTCGCATGAAACCAAATACGACTAACCTCGTGTTATATTCCGCTTTTAGACTACACACAGTGCCACACATACGCACGCACGACACACACACACACACACACACACACACACACACACACACACACACACACACACACACACACACACAACACACACACACACACACAAACACACACACACACACACACACACACACACACACACACCACACACACAGAAACACACACCCACACACCCACACCACACACACACACACACACACACACACACACACACACACACACACACACAAGAAACACACACCCACCCCCCACACACAAACACACACACACACACACACACACAAAAACACACACACACACAGAAACACACCTACACACACACACACGCGCGCGCGCACACACGCACACACGCACACGCACACACACACAAACACACACACACACACACACACAAATACACACACACAAACAAACAAACACACACACACACACAAACACACAGAAACACACACCCACACACACACACACACACACACACACACACGCACACACGCACACACGCACACGCACACACGCACACACATTTATGGCCTATGCAATGCACATACATCATATGAACCGACAAATACAATGTATTTAAATGTTGTGTATTGACCTATAACACAGAAGTCAACCACAACTTCATAGGTGGGTGGGGCACAAACTCAGGTGGAACAGAAATCGAGTAGCTATAACTGAGCACTGCGTCTAATGGTTAACATGAACTACATACGAGACACTCACCTAGTTACACACAGGTTGGCGTGACATCGACGGCCCTCTCGGCTATATGGCCTTCCCAGGTAGTCTGTGGTTCAAAACGTCCATATATTCACATGGAGTCACATTTCGCTGAAGTCGAACAACGTTTGGAGAGTCAGGTGTCGATACTACGCTACAAGTGCCCCGCCTATCGACGTCTTCAGAGAGGTGTCGATTACTGGTAGACGACTTTGCAGTGTGGTGGGTAATGACGCCGCGTAACGACGCACTATGCCGCTCACCTGAAGAGGTCACATAGATATTACCATTGAAGCCAATGGACGTGGCGTCAGAGGCACAAGTCACCCTAGCGTGTCGGTGTGTCAGTTAGGTCAACATAGGCTTTGTGCGCGTGCGAGCGTGTTTGTAGTAGCGAATTAACCAATGGGGACTACACACAAAACTAGCAAAAAACTTAATTTTCACCATGCATTGAAGATATGAGGCAAATTACCTTTAAAACATTTGTGTCTGAAATGTGTTACCTCGTTTTGCTCTCATTGGCTTCAGATGCTCGCATTCATAAAAGGGCCAAATGCGCTGACACCGAAGAAGTCATAGCGAAGACGCTTGCGGCTGCACCTGACAGGGAGGCAGACCGGCCTACAAGGCACTTCACCTCCACTTGCTCCTATTAATGTATTTCCTAAACGAAATGACCCCCCCCCGGCCTTGAGGTACAGTTTCCTTTGAATTTGCCTACCTTTGCTGTAGTAATCCTCATAGGCCTATAGTAAAACCATTACTTGTATTTCCATGAAACAAAATACGACTATCCTCGTGTTATATTCCGCTTTTAGACTACACACAGTGCCACACATACGCACGCACGCACGCACGCACGCACGCACACACGCACCACACACACACACACACACACACACACACACACACACAAACACACACACACACAAACACACACACACACACACACACACACACACACACATAACACACACACACACACACACACACACACACACACACACACACACACACACACACAGAAACACACACACACACACAGAACACACACACACACACACACACACACACACACACACACACACACACACACACACACACACACACACAACACACACACACACACACACAAACACATACACACACACACACCGCGCGCGCACACACACACACACACACACACACACACACACACACACACACACACACACACACTCGTCGACACCAAGACGCATCAAAATAGTTACGCTAGTATAATTATGTGCAAACTCTAGAAAACAGACAGAAAACTCATAGCAAAGTTCCAAACCAATGTTCACTGGGATTTCCGCAAGCACAAGTGGACATTGGAGATTGGTTAGCCGTGATCTACCTTCGAGCTCCAGCAAACAGACGTATCAGCCACACACCCACAAACGTGAAATGCTGCATTGTTCAAAGTCACACAGGCCTGTCCTGTCAGTGGCTACACCGTCATGTTGACATGGTCGTCAGAGTTTAAATGACAAACATGACTAAGTAGGTGGGTATTGGACACAAGATAACAGGCTCTAGTTCTTGATATAACGTGTGTGCCCCTGGCGTAATTATGAAATCACCCTAAAATATATGGCATAACATCCTCATCGACAGAGTTTTATGTAGTTTCATGAGCAAATTTTTGTATGAAAGAAAAACGTAAGAAAGTGAGGTTTGTGAACAAGCAATGTAGACTACATGTCAGAAAGTATCGATTCTCAACGAGGACAATACATTACTGGGACAGAGTGTTAAATTGGCTGATTGTATTATACATTTAAACAGAAAAAAATATCACTGACGACTAAGTTACACATAATTGAATAACTGTTGAAATGTCGCTTCCTTGGTAGCCCTCATTTATACAAACACCAACACACGATGCATGTCAAGCCATTCCGCTAGGGTGTTAGGTGTGCTAATGTTTGCCATAGCGCTGCGGCATAAAATCCACTCGGGGAATTAGTTCTGTTTGATTTGAAATTTGTAAAACAATGTGCCACACCATGCCATCAAACTGCACAAGAAATGTCCATGTCGCAAGTAAAAGAGACTGGCCATATATAATTATGCTTATACAATATCATATTATATGCGTGTGCGTGTGCGTGTGCGTGTGCGTGATTGCGCGTGCGTGCGTGCGTGTGCGTGTGCGTGTGCGCGTGCGCGTGCGCGTGCGCGTGCGTGGCGTGCGCGTGCGCGTGCGCGTGCGGCGTGCGCGTGCGCGTGCGCGTGCGAGTGCGAGTGCGAGTGCGAGTGCGAGTGTACGTGCGCGTGTGTGTACTGATTCAGGTACAATCAACTAACATCATATTAACATAGATCTTATGAAAATGCAGATATTGCGCCTTCTATTATTTTTAGTCGACCCCTTCTTGACTAACTAGGACGTCTGAGACAAACCCTGAGGCTGGAAATTCTTATTCACGTTGTGTTGTAGCTTGATGTCAGCCATGCGTGTCGACAACTCAATTATCGGGTCTGACTACGCAAATAATAACACAAGGCAGTCGTCGGAGCGGAAGTGCTGTATCGTGTTTGGCGGTGAGATGGTGACGACACCTTGCGGCAATTATGCCACGAAGGGAAATTTCAGGGGAAATCCCACCGCCATGAAGAAACCGGTGATTGGTTAATGTAAACATCGCGTGATTATTTACGGCAATCACCATGACTCATAAAACCGCGACACAGGTACGGGCTTAGAACATATTATTATCCTTTTCGGCGACAACCTTTCAGACTGAGATTGACATATCTGATAACATCAACAGAAGTTCTGTCACAGACGTTCTCTTAGAACGCCTGTAATAGTCATGACATACACCTGTTTTTATTTGACGCCGACGTAGAACTAATTAATCATTATCAACAACTGTTCAACATTTTCTTAACAATATTTAAGGTTTCCCATCACATAAACTATTTAGCCATTTGAACTCAAGATTAAAAGCACAGGAGCGTGAATGGTAATGTATAATAATAATTATAATCTTGTTGTTGTTTTTGGATGCGTGATCCTTGGCTTTTGATCGTATAAATCATTACGTTACATTTGTGATACTTGTGAGCAGCGGGGCATACACATACATGAGGCTGTGTGTATATAGTAAGAATTTTTAATTTTGGTCTACATGCCCGCGCTGTACTGCTATAAATGTAAGTATACACGTTGGAAGGATATCATGCCCAACAATTTGTTATGATAAAAAAGTAGGAGGTGCAGCAAGAAGGAATATTCTTTCTCTTCGTCTTTTTCTGTGCTTACATGGATGATCTCAGTAAAACTATACAATGTAAATTAATCCTGGATGCACAGTAGGTTTTATTAAGCATTTGAAGGTATGCTGACAATTTAGTCATCATTGACATATGACTTCTTCATTTATGGCAAGAAAGGAAGCGCATCAATGAATGATTAACATAAATTATAATATGCATGGTCCACTCATAGGTTAATTCGGCAGTCACCGTGTTTACGCTGGTCACAGTAGACGTTAACCTTTGTCATGCATGTAAGAAGTCCATAAACAACACTCAAAACGAGGTGGAACGACATCCTGGACCGTATATAGATTCCAGACTGGCTAGCTGCGGGCCGGAATGTCGCGCTAACCTTTGACACGAACCGTAACCTTTGACACGTAGAACGACGTTCTGGACCGCTCGACGTCCTGGACCGCCACCACACCGGCAGTCACTGTTTCGTTTCGGGTGGTCACGACTATCCATAATAATGACTCGACTACGTGACTGGACTCCAACTGTATTTAATTTACTACCAAGCGTCTCCAG
>JAODUO010002751.1:0-2500 GCA_025642075.2 Ridgeia piscesae
AACAAGCATCTACAGTTGAAAATACCATGTATGGTTTTCATTAACAATACTCTTGTCATGAGTAGCATGAATAGTGGCGTATTTAACACATATGAATTTGCCCCAACCCTGGTTCCATATTATCCAGTTGTGTAAAAAGAAACAGCTCCTAATCATGGTCAAAAGGTTGACAATGGCCAATATTTGATTGATCTCTTCTTCGTTGACTAGCTGATCAGTCATGTTTACTGCACTGCTTGGTCAGTACATGTACCAGTTAAGAGCCTGGTGATGTGATTGAGTCTGGTCAAGTACCTTTCTATGTGGACGAGAATGCAGATTGTCCCAGTCACATACTTGTTTCAGTACTACTACTGGACACATACCCTCCTTTTCCCCATCACTGTCTGTCTCTGTATCTCTCCCCCCTTCCCCCACACACACACACACACACACACACACACACACACACACACACACACACACACACACACACACACACACACACACACACACACACACACACACACACACACACACACACACACACACACACACACACACACACACACACACAAAACACACACAACACACACACACACACACACACACACACACACACACACACACACACACACACACACACACACACCCCCCCCCCCCCCCCCCCCCCCCCCCCCCCCTGCATTACTGGTCTGTTGCCAGCATCTTTCAGCTTGGAGACATCGAACCATTTCAACAGCCTAATTGGTGTTACAGTTCTTTTAAGCTTCAGTTTGATGTGTTTGACAACAAGGTGGTGATCGCTGCCAACATCCGCTCCTCTTCTAAAACGTACATCTTGTAAGGATTTTCGCCACTTGCCACTGATGAGAAGGTGGTCAATTTGTTTCTTGTCTCTTTGGTTAGGTGAGATCCAAGTAAGTTTGTGTGTTTCTTTGTGTGCAAATAGGATGATAATGTTGTTTATACCAAAGAAGTCTATCAGTCGAGTACGGCACAATGTAAGTACAGCATTTGACAGTAGCATATGACACAATGTAAGTACAGCATGAGAGAGTAGATTAAAGCACAATGTAAGATGGCATGTGACAATAGAGTACAGCACAATGTAAGTACATCATGTGACAGTAGAGTATGGCACAGTGTAATTATAGCTTGTGACCGTAGAGTTGGCACTATGTAAGTATGGCATTCGACAATTGAGTACGCCACAGTGTAAGTATAGCATGAGTAAGTCAATATGGCACAATGTAAGTAAAGCATATGACAGTCGAGAAAGGCATAATGTAAGTATGTAATGTGACAGTAACGTGACAATGAGTATGGTCCAGTGACAGTAATAAGACAGTAGAATACAGGAAAATGTGACTACGTCATGTGATGGTAGAATGCAGCAATTTGTACAAGTTCACAGTGATGACAACTTATTCTGTTATTACTTGTTCTCTGACTTTTCTTGTATACAATAGACATGTCTGACCTGAGTTTGTTGTATTAATCGGCAGGTTTGTCCATATAAAATAGTTGTATGTAATCGATAGTTCCATCCTAAGTTAGAGTTGTTGTGCATAACAGATAGGTGTGATAAAAGTGAGTGTTGGTGAGGCTGAGGTGTTTGACACTGGGGGTGTAGACTAGGAGGAGTCTCAGAGAGTGCTTCCGTTCCTCCACTGAGAGTCGAAGAAACAGATGAACAGAGAACCCATGGTGAGCTGGCAACAGACTAGTCTCTGTCTCTGTCTGTCTCTCTCTCTGTGTTTCTGTCTGCCTGTCTCTCTCTGTCTCTATCTTTGTCTTTCTATCGCTCTCTATCTCTCTGTCTGTCTGTCTGTCTGTCTGTGTGTCTGTCTGTCTGTCTGTCTGTCTGTCTGTCTGTCTGTCTGTCTGTCTGTCTGTCTGTCTGTCTGTCTGTCTGTCTGTCTGTCTGTCTGTCTGTCTGTCTGTCTCTCTCTCTCTCTCTCTCTCTCTCTCTCTCCCTCTTCTATCTCATTCCATCCCTCCCTCTCTCTTCCTCATCCTCTCCCTTACCCTGTTCTTTTCAGTGTCCCTTTCCCTCATTGTGTCCCTCCCTCCCTCCCTTCCTCTCACAACCGTTTCTGCCCTCAGTGAATAAAAGTGATGTCACACTGTCCAGAAAGCTGTTAACTGTGGCTGCTTCCAGCCAGTGCAGTGACAGTGTGACATGGTGTGACACAGTGTGACACGGTATGGTGTACTAAGTTGAATGATGAATCTTGTCTGTGTTTGTAGAATGTGTGAGTACTGGAGGATAACCCCAATGTTATGGTGCCCCACAAGAATTCGTTTCCCTTGAACAAGAGAAACAAACAAGGTAAATAAGAATTGTCACATCTGGAGCTGGTCAGTCTCTTGACAGGGTTGACACCAACAGTGTGACCCTTATGAAGACACTACTTTGTGCATTTCTAAATTGATCCTATTTTAAAGTGGCCATTGTATTCAAATACTTTTTGTATTACTCAATCAAGCAATGTCATAGTATTTCACATACATTATA
>JAODUO010002751.1:5000-21123 GCA_025642075.2 Ridgeia piscesae
CTCCATACATATACGACACCGCAAACACGCAAACACACAAACACACACATACATACACAAACACACAAACACACAAACACACAAACACACACAGACACACAGACACACAGACACACAGACACACACACACACACACACACACACACACACACACACACACACACACACACACACACACACACACACACACACACACACACACACACACACACTGCACTTCTGGTCTGTAGCCAGCATCTTTCAGCTTGGAGACATCGAACCATTTCAACAGCCTAATTGGTGTTACAGTTCTTTTAAGCTTCAGTTTGATGTGTTTGACAACAAGGTGGTGATCGCTGCTAAAATCCGCTCCTCTTCTAAAACGTACATCTTGTAAGGATTTTCGCCACTTGCCACTGATGAGAAGGTGGTCAATTTGTTTCTTGTCTCTTTGGTTAGGTGAGATCCAAGTAAGTTTCTGTGTTTCTTTGTGTGCAAATAGGATGATAATGTTGTTTATACCAAAGAAGTCTATCAGTCGAGTACGGCACAATGTAAGTACAGCATTTGACAGTAGCATTTGACACAATGTAAGTACAGCATGAGAGAGTAGATTAAAGCACAATGTAAGTATGGCATGTGACAATAGAGTACAGCACAATGTAAGTACATCATGTGACAGTAGAGTATGGCACGGTGTAATTATAGCTTGTGAACGTAGAGTATGGCACTATGTAAGTAGGGCATACAACAATTGAGTACACCACAGTGTAAGTATAGCAAGAGTAAGTTGAATATGGCACAATGTAAGTAAGGCATATGACAGTCGAGAAAGGCATAATGTAAGTATGTAATGTGACAGTAACATGATAATGAGTATGGTCCAGTGACAGTAATGAGACAGTAGAATACAGGAAAATGTGACTACGTCATGTGATGGTAGAATGCAGCATAGTACAAGTTCACTATGTGATGACAACTTATTATGTTATTACTTGTTCTCTGACTTTTCTTGTATACAATAGACATGTCTGACCTGAGTGTTGTTGTATGTAATCGACAGGTTTGTCCTATATGAATATAGTTGTATGTAATCGATAGTTCCATCCTAAGTTAGAGTTGTTGTGCATAAGAGATAGGTGTGATAAAAGTGAGTGTTGGTGAGGCTGAGGTGTTTGACACACGGGGTGTAGACTAGGAGGAGTCTCAGAGAGTGCTTTCGTTCCTCCACTGAGAGTCGAAGAAACAGATGAACAGAGAACCCACGGTGAGCTGGCAACAGACTAGTCTCTGTCTCTGTCTGTCTCTCTCTGTGTTTCTGTCTGTCTCTCTCTGTCTTTGTCTTTGTCTTTCTATCGCTCTCTATCTCTCTGTCTGTCTGTCTGTCTGTCTGTGTGTCTCTGTCTGTCTGTCTGTCTGTCTGTCTGTCTGTCTGTCTGTCTGTCTGTCTGTCTGTCTGTCTGTCTGTCTGTCTGTCTGTCTGTCTGTCTGTCTGTCTGTCTGTCTGTCTGTCTGTGTCTGTCTCCAGATTGTCTGTCTGTCTCTCGTGTGTGTCTGTCTGTCTGTCTGTCTGTCTGTCTGTCTGTCTGTCTGTCTGTCTGTCTGTCTGTCTGTCTGTCTGTCTGTCTGTGTGTCTCTGTCTGTCTGTCTGTCTGTCTGTCTGTCTGTCTGTCTGTCTGTCTGTCTGTCTGTCTGTCTGTCTGTCTGTCTGTCTGTCTGTCTCGCTCTCTCTCTTTCTCTCTCTCTCTCTCTCTCTCTCTCTCTCTCTCTCTTCATCTCATTCCATCCCTCCCTCTCTCTTCCTCATCCTCTCCCTTACCCTGTTCTTTTCAGTGTCCCTTTCCCTCATTGTGTCCCTCCTCCTCCTTCCTCTCTAACCGTTTCTGCCCTCCAGTAGATAAATGATGCTCACCTCGCCAGAAGTTCTTCTTGCTGCTTCCAGCCAGTGCAGTGACAGTGTGACATGGTGTGACACAGTGTGACACGGTATGGTGTACTAAGTTGAATGATGAATCTTGTCTGTGTTTGTAGAATGTGTGAGTACTGGAGGATAACCCCAATGTTATGGTGCCCCACAAGAATTCGTTTCCCTCGAACAAGAGAAACAAACAAGGTAAATAAGAATTGTCACATCTGGAGCTGGTCAGTCTCTTGACAGGGTTGACACCAACAGTGTGACCCTGATGAAGACACTACTTTGTGCATTTCTACATTGATCCTATTTTAAAGTGGCTATTGTATTCAAATACGTTTTGTATTATTCAATCAAGCAATGTCATAGTATTTCACATACATATACACGTACTTCTACAAGCACACTCCATACATATACCACACCGCAAACACACAAACACACACATACATACACACATACACACCAAACCCACTACACACACCACACACAAATTCACCGCAAAGAGAAATTTGTGTTTCTGTCTATGGATGTGTTATGGTAATGCAATGTTTAAGATGCACTCAGGCAAGCTTGAAAGATCTCAAATACTGTAAGGGAGTGATCAAACCAAATTTCACATACACATGTAATTATTAACCACACATGATGCATTGCTATAGGTACTGATTTGATACATGTAACATAATATCTGTGTAAACATTGTAAGAAAAAATTGGATCGTTTCGTTACAGATTTCGTGTTTGCGGAGTCATTAATTTTATAGTTTGAGAAAAAAGTTTGTAAAGTACTTCATGACATACTTTGTTGTATCCTGACCAAACATACACAGAGTCAAAGGGTCAAGGTTTGTAAGTAAACTGATGAGATATTTTGTTGTTATCCACGTGTCTCCATTCAGCCAGTCTTTTTGTTTCCTCTTTCTGTCCTAGTATTGCACTACTGGTCGAATGCCAGAATCTTTCACCTTGGATATATCGAACCATTTCAACAGCCTAATCGGCGTTTCTGTTGTTTTAATCTGCAGTTTAATGTGTGCAGTAACAAGGTGGTGATTGCTGCCGACATCCACTCCTCTTCTGTAATGTAAGTACATTATGTGACAGTAGAGTACAGCACAATGTAAGTTCGCCATGTAACAGTAGAGTATGGCACAATGTAATTATACCTTGTGACCGTAGAGTATGGCACTATGTAACTATGGCATATGACATTCGAGTACGACACAGTGTAAGTACAGCACGCGTTAGTCGAATACGGCACAATGTAAGTAAGGCATATAACATTCGAGAAAGGCATAATGTAATTATTCATGTGACAGTAACGTGACAAAGAGTATGGTCCAGTGTGAGTACACCATGTGACAGTAATGAGACGGTAGTATATGGGAAAATGTGACTACGTCATGTGATGATAGAGAGTGCAGCACAGTACAAGTTCATTATGTGATGACAACTTATTCTGTTATTACTTGTTCTCTGACTTTTCTTGTATGCAATAGACATGTCTGACCTGAGTATTGTTGTATATAAACGACAGGTTTGTCCGATATCTATATAGTTGTATGTAATAGATAGTTCCATCCTATGTTAGAATTGTTGTACATTACAGATAGGTGTGATGAAAGTGAGTGTTGCTGTGTTCAGAGATGGCAGTGCCAAAGCTGAGGTGATTGGCACAGGGGGTGTAGAATAGGAGGAGTCTCAGGGGGTATTTCAGTTCCTCCACTGTGAGGCGAAGAAACAAGTGGTGCTCGTGATGAACAGAGAACCCATGTTGATCTGGCAACAGACTAGTCTCTCTGTCTCCCTGTCTCTCTGTCTCTCTCTGTTTTTCTCTGCCTGCCTGCCTGCCTGCCTGCCTGCCTGCCTGCCTGCCTGCCTGCCTGCCTGCCTGCCTGCCTGCCTGCCTGCCTGCCTGCCTGCCTGCCTGCCTGCCTGCCTGCCTGCCTGCCTGCCTGCCTGCCTGCCTGCCTGCCTGCCTGCCTGCCTGCTGCCTGCATGCCTGCATGCCTGCATGCCAGACAGAGAGACAGACAGACAGACAGCAAGTGACTGTGGCAACTACAGAGATGTCAATGTCATTATACATTGCATAACAGAATGATGCTATGGTGACAGACTTTCTAGATATATTGTTACTCATCTAATGACAGAATAATGTTCTAGTGCCAAATAATTTACAAAACACAATACTAATGGATACAGATTCTGATCAGCTTGCTAATCTACTCATTGTTTACCAATCCCAAATGTGACTTTAATAGTGACCTTGATGGTGAAAATGAGCATAGATGATTAAGCTCATGTGTGATACATCCTAGTTACAGTAATGCTTTCATTAATGAACTAGCCATTGTCAGTGCATTGTTTACAATTTCCTGGCTGTTCCATGTTTGTATCAGCTGAGCAACTGGCAACGTCACCAGTCAGTTGGTTGTTCTTACCAGCTCTTTATCATCCTGTGTCAGAGCTCTAAAATCACACTACTTCCAACATCATTTTGTTTTCCCATTTTAACTCCACTTCCTTTTTTATGATACAAAAATATTATTGTGTTGGAAACAGTGTTTTTAAAGTATCATAAGATAACTGTTGGATGTATTCTGTAGGATATGCTCAGTTATTAACAAACGCATGCATGTACATACACATATGGAGGCATGCAGGCACACACATACACACACACACACACACACACACACACACACACACACACACACACACACACACACACACACACACACACACACACACACACACACAAAAACACACACACACACAAAACACACCATACACAACACACACACACACACACACACACACAGATGTAGACATAATCAGTTGTTTACATTATGTTGTTTTTTCTGGAATAATTTGATTGTGGTGATGTACAGATTCAGCTATGTGGTAAATTTCTAAATGTGGCTCCTCAATAGCACCTACCACTGTTTTAGAGGAGTCTTTGTAGTTACAGGCTATAAAGGTGTCTATGTGTTGCAGGATCTGTCAGTGTCAGTGTTGCAGGCTCAAACAATGTCACATATTGCAGGTTGTAAAAGTGTCAGTGTTTTTCAGGCTGTCAAAATGTCAGTATGTTGCAATCTCTAACAGTGTCAGTGTGTTGCAAGCTGTCACAATGTCAGTGTGTTGCACGCATTAACATTTGTAAGTGTGTTGCAGGCTGTCACAATGTCAGTGTGTTGCAAGCTCTAACAGTGTCAGCATGTTGCACGCATTAACATTTGGCAGTGGGTTGCAGGCTTAAACAGTGTCAAAGTGGTGCAAGTTCTAACAAGATGATAACTCTGACCTGTTGCCATGGTGATGTGGTCATGATGTTGGACCCTCTTCTATCAAGGCTTGCTATGCAAGGTTTGCTATGCCGACATATTGCCATGGTGATTAGCTATGTTTGCACACAATCCCATGGCAATCACAAAACTGGTATATGTATAAGAGATCCTCTTTTTTGGCTTACCTATAGATATGCCTCAATGATCTGGGACAATGTAAGTGATCTATTACTCGAGTACTAACCAAGTCAATGTTTAAATTGTTCCTAGTCCATCAGAATGATTCCTGAATAGTTCTGTTGATTATTTGCTCATCTCTTATGCTGGTGAGTAACGTTGAAGTCTGAATGCGTAATATATATATTTTCCCATTCTATTTTTGTGTAGTGGGCTTCATTCTACAACCGTTTTTTGAAATTAAAAATTCTTTACAATTTTACAGTACTGGTGGGGTCACCAGCTCCTAGGGTTTTTTCATTTACTATTTTATTCTTATGACTACAACATGTGTTTAGTTACTTTATTAAGCTCAGAACAAACAAAATAACAATTTGAAAGATTCTGCCTGCAACTCATTCAAATTATAAACAAACATCCAGTTTCAAAATAAAAATGGATTGGGAGTAATGCCAAGGCAAGCAGAGTTAACCACAATAGCCTTTGATGTTTAGCTTTCCCACAAAGTAGGTTCCCATTACAAATTACTGCTTGACCAATTCTGGGCAGAGGAGCTGGCATCCTCCCTTTAAGTAAGAAATATTCAAGTTACAAATGCATCTCTCAGTAATGGTTCTGTTGTCAGAGAAATTTGTATGAGGTGTATACTTGTAAATGACTTATGTCACAGACCAGATAGTGTACATAGAATATGAAAACACTTGCTTCTACATATATAATTATGTAAATAGTTGTATTTTTTGCACTGTGTTCAACTGGCCATGGGATGAGATATGGTTTGAATAATACAACCAAAGTTATATTGCTAACAGCAGTTGTGAGGGACATTGGTTTTGAAAATGTCACAGATATGAGTCTTTCTGAAAGTTAATGGTTGTGGAGTACTGCTGATACTGGCAAGCAGAGAGATGTTGTTCTCACCATGCTGCTGCTTGACTCAAATGTCTTATAGGATGTGCACAGTTAACTTAAACATTTATTTAACATACAACTGTATAAACATTCATGTGAAATATGCGATAGTCTTGCAGTTTCTTAAACGTGTTACTTTGCATGTAGGAGCTATTTATCACAGAATGGATGACATTGTACAGTGTCTGTTTAATTTACACATTAAGTGAATTTGTAGAGTCTCGATGGCTAAGTAAGGTTTCACTGTTGCCCATGTGGTTATACATATGTTAGCTAATGTTGAAAACCAACTTGATGCGAGATCCAGTGGGTTGTCTATATTCTGGTGGGCTATGTTTATTCTAGTGGACTTAATCTGTTGGTGGGTTATTTTTATTCTGGTGGGCTATCTTTATGCTGGTGGGCTATATATATTTTGGTGGGTTATCTTAAGTTTAGTGGGCCATCTGTATTCTGGTGGGCTAATTTTATTTTGTTGGGCTGTTTTATTTAGTTGACATGTCTTTATTCTGCTGAACCGTCTACTGACATAGTGTTTGTGAGTGGTTACAAGTTGTGGGTCCACACTTTGCAAAGCATACTTCAAGTTTGCTTTATTGTGATGCCATATCAACCCTCGATAATATGACCTGTCACAGGTCATTCATTACTTACTGCAGTTGATGTGACAAGATCGTAGCAACAACATTTAAGGTGATAAACTATGTCCAGTGTTTTATGTATCGCGTGTGAGCATATTTTATCTTTATATTGTTTATTGCTATAGACTGAGATAATAAATTTCACAGTTTGCTATGTATTTATGTATTAATGGTTAACAATCCAACATCCATGTATACTGATACCTAGGTGAAAATAAATTTTTGAACAAATAAACCTTGTTTTTCTGTGCAAATATCATAACAAAATTCA
This sequence comes from Ridgeia piscesae, assembly GCA_025642075.2. Classification (NCBI taxonomy): domain Eukaryota; kingdom Metazoa; phylum Annelida; class Polychaeta; order Sabellida; family Siboglinidae; genus Ridgeia; species Ridgeia piscesae. The sequence goes on from JAODUO010002751.1 coordinate 12,188, forward strand.
CATCTTTATGCCTTTATGATCTATTGATGCTGGTTATGTGCTTTCAGGGATTTTCTCTCACCCCATCACTCTCCCTCCCTGTATCATTGCTTCTCTCTTCCATTCTCCCTCGCTCCCCGTCTCTCTGTTCCTACAAGTGTATATTTTATGTCACAGAAAGAAGACGTGTTGAAGTGACCATAGAAAAATGTTGGCGACTTAACTCAGAAAATTGAAATTTTGACAAGTGTATAAAATATGTGTGGCAGCTGCTTGATACCATGGGTGTGCACCATGTGACGTCTAATGTACCTATTACATACTATTTCCCATCTGTGCACAATATGTATATGTGGCAGGGGTTGAGTAGTGACTGTAATAATATAGGTTTTTGTGTGTAAAAGTACAACATTAATGCTATGTTCCATACTTATTGCAGTCTAGATCCCGTAAACAAATGCATATCTGGACAGCTAGAAGAGTTGGCAGGTGTAGTGAAGTTAGAATTTATACATAGATCAGTTTTATATACATATAAAGGTGGAGGTGATTTAAGAATGTATGATCATTGTTTCAATTATATGGATATTTGTTATTTAAATGTAGCATAGAGTAACTAAGATATTAGATCAAGCGTATCATATTACTACTCGTTTTATATTTATTATCTAATCTCTCTGCTGTGAATGTTCACGTGCTATTTACACAAATATTCCCACTCCCTTGGAAGAAAGATTCAAACTGACTGAATCATAATTGTCAAACCATTCCATGAATGGCAAAACATTACCTTGTAGATACAAAAAAGATTATTAAACGCATACCATAGTGCCACACTGCTGTGTGATAAAACCTTAGTAGCACGAAGCAACATACATATGCACTAAGAAAAACATGCATACTTACAGGTTCGTGCATATAGACGGTTTCACAAGTTGTCAGCAGATGGTTTAAGCCAAGTTAATATTAATCTGTGCCATCACAGCCGCATTCACAATGTCATTTACTTTAGATGTGTTCACCATCTCTTTCTTTTCAGGTACATTCTTCATATCATTCTCTTCACCAACATTCATAATCTATCTATCTCTCTGCCTCATTCTCTGTCTCTCTCTCTCCTATTTATCTCTCTCCCTCGCTCTCTTCAGACACGTTCACTGTCACTCTTCAGACATGTAAACTATCCCCGTCTCTTTCTCTCGCTCACTCTCTCGCTCTCACCAGCCACCCTCACCCACTTTACTGTCTTCTGTTTTGGACGCAACCTCTCTGTCTTTCTCTGTCCGTCTCTATCTTTCTTCAGCCACGTTAACCGTCACCTTTCAAACATGTACACACACTATCGCTCTCTCTCACGTTGTCGCTTTTCTTCATGCAGCCATGCTCGCGTCCCTTATTATTTTATGGTGTGGACCCCACCTCTCTCTTTCTCTATCTCTCTCTCTCTCCAGCCACACTCACCCATTTTACTATCTTCTGTTGTGGACGCCACCTCCCTCCCTTTCTCTCTCACTCTCGCTTTCTCTCTTCAGCCACACTCACCCACTTTACTCTCTTCTGTTGGGTCTACAGCCTCTCTGTGTCTATCTTCAGCCACGTTAACCGTCACTCTTCTGACACGTACACTACCCCCATCTCTATCTATCTCTCTCTCTCTCTCTCCAGCCAATCATGATATGTCGGACTGAAGTCTCCATTTTCCCTATAGCAGCAGTCTGAAACATAAGGTTTCTTCAGCACATGGTCCACCCCTGGGATATGGGCCTTACTTACATCCTTGACTTCTTGCAACTACCATACTTTGATAGCGCTACTGTCCTCAACATATTCTACGCTCACCTTTGCAAGAGTTATGATTGTTGTGTAACTTGATAACCTGCCAGTACTCTGACGCTGGCCGTATGGCGCTGTCAGCATGAAACATGTTATCTGCCTTCTTCTACAGCCCACATGTAGGTCTTACGTCGTACTTGTGTGAATTGGATATTAATCCCTTTTTTTTTTTGGCAATCAGTATGCACAACATTTACAAAAACAATTCATATTCCTGCTTATGTTTTATATATATATATATATATATATATATATATATTTGTATGTATATATATACATATACACACATAAGTAGTTCAATGCAATTCTAAAATATCACAAAACCAGCTAAACTTATGAAATGGAATCAATGTGTGTGCACACAACATGTAGTGTTTGCATAAGGAACACCAACAGGGTATGAACCTGCCACACACAGCACTGAATCGACATTACCCTATACTATGCAAGTGAACAAAATTCTTCTGATATAATGAAAAGGAAAATATGTAAGTTGAAGATATGTTCGATATTTTCGTTATGTGTTATAGTGTTTTGATTGTTGTTTTACTGATGCAGGTACTTTGTCACGTGTTGTGTACACGTATGAAGGGGTGGTAATGTACGCGGTTATACTGATTGGGTAGTTGTATTTGTATTTACTGTGTTTCTTAATTATTTAAAAAATCTATAAATTTAACATTAATAAATATCTCATTGAAAAGATTATAACCAAAGGTTATACTAGATAACATATACATGTATAAATAAAAGCAAACAAATTTTAACAAGTATCTTAACATTGAATGATCGCAGTTATTTATTCATACATTGAATATATTATTATCAATATATTGTAGTTAGTTTTATTAACTTGTTGACGATTAAAGACGTCGTAGTATATTTAAATAGTAAAATGATTGTATTTACGATGAATAAAATAGTTATCATATAATGTATGCTATTAACTCTTTCACAATTTAAAATAGTTGCAGCATTTTTGTAACTTTTATTAATAATAATTATAGTTTTCTGTACGTGCAACAAATTAACTAAAGCTTACCGTGAAGCTGAGTTGTGCACGATTAAAACAACAGAAAATACTTGTTAAAGTTAAACATAAAACGCTGTTAAAACACTTGAATAGAACACAATACAAGCTTTGAATTTAATTAATATTCATAATATACAGTAACAATAACAGACTGTTTGAAAGAAAAACTTTGAAAAAGAAAAAGTGAGAGGGAATGAGGAAGTGGGAGACACTGGGTACATAGCCTATAGTACAATCTAATGCACTACTAGGGCCAGAGATACCTCATTGGTTGCTCCTCGGAACTTTCCTGTGGCAAGGTTAGTCACAATCCAAACTCCCTCACAACTGACCGACTTCCGCCGGAAGTGTTCCCTATGGGAGGGAAATACCTAGCCCAAGCCCCGGTGCGCCAGACCGGTTGTGACGCTCACTCGTGCGAGCGTCACTGGTACCCCCTTCCGCCACGTGCGGTTGAAACACTCAGTCAATAAAGGTAGCCATTTTGTTTGCTTATAAGCAATGTCCAGCCTTAGCTGGCGAAATTGTGGTGTCAACTTGTAAGACACGTAAGCTGATAATATCTGACGTGATTTATGTTGTAGCATTACATTAAAACTCTGCTTATTACATTAAAACTCTGCTTATATGTTATGCTACATCATATGATACATCAAACATGTTAACACGCATAACTATAATTATTAATTTTGACTAATGCAGATTCATGGTATGAATAGCGGAAGTTGGGCAACAATATGGCGCACACATCGCCGACGTTTTCTCCTTCATAAAATTAAACAAGGCATTATGTTTAAACGCAGATACATATACCCGCATTGATATACGATAATTCATAATTTAAGATAATAAATAGATGCATTAAAACCTATTAGTTATTTGTTATTTTATTTAATAAATAAATACAATGCTCAGCTACGATTTATATCGATGCAAATCACAAGTGCATATATTCATTACATATCAAATATGTTCCAAAGTTATGTTTTGATTAACGAGAAATGGGTTATCTGCGTAATTATATTCATTGTAGAGTGACGCTAACATTTATGCATAATGATAATAATTTTAGTATTCCGTATGCGTGCTGGTTTTACTATACTGGTTAGCAATATAGAATGTCGACACTGTACCACGTGGCAATATATGTATATGTAATGTTCTACCAACAGTTGCATATTGCCGTTTTAAATACAACAACAACATTACACACATAGTCTACCTTAAAGCTCTGTAGCAGTCGTCGCTCTTTTTTGGCGTCTGATTTTATATCCCAATGTTTGATGATTCCCAAAGTGCAACATGTGCAGCTCATTCGAGAACAACTGTCAAAGCGTCAAATGTGTATCGTTTGCTGAATATCATACGATACACTGCACCCGACCCAACACGAATCATCCATAAACACGTAAAGTTGGTCTTGTACTGAAAACCAGAAGAACTGCATTTCGACTAGAACTGCACTTCGACGAATCCATGCTTTCGAACGAACGCTTAAGTCATTTGTTTGTAACAACTCTCAGGTGCAACGCGACAGATGTTACTAATCATACGTTGTCAATGTGTGCGTTCTTGCGCGGGACCAAGAACATACCATTGTCGGAGCCCGCACGTCAGGCTAAGAATGTCCACGGCAGTGAAGCTTTGCATTGTCTGTGTTAATTGACAATGAAACATGACAGGTATTACCGACGGACAAAACCAGGTTGCTTTGCACAGTAGTTTCACTCTTCTTGTCGAATGTGCAAATACCCATGACCGTACTGAATTGCGGCTGGCGGGGTGAAAAGGATTGGTGGAATAAAGTATGGAGGAAGACGGGTGTAGAGAGACAGTGATAAGGGAAATAGTAGAGGATAAAGAAAGTGAGGGAGAGCGAGAGGGAGAGGGGCGGCCAGTCAGGGAGGAAGAGAGATAGACAATATTTTGTATGTTTAAAGGAAGGGATGGGGGATGTGAAATCAACAGGAAGACAGACAAACAGAGACAAACAACCAACTTGTTCACTCTGACACATTGCGCATCAGAACGATAAGGGATTGCAACGCCACTCATTTATTATTATGCCTTTCTTCATCTATTTGCTAAAGTCCACAAGGAACAGTTTAAATAATAATCACAACGGTATTGTGTGTGTGTGTGTGTGTGTGTGTGTGTGTGTGTGTGTGTGTGTGTGTGTGTGTGTGTGTGTGTGTGTGTGTGTGTGTGTGTGTGTGTGTGTGTGTGTGTGTGTGTGTGTGTGTGTGTGTGTGTGTGTGTGTGTGTGTGTGTGTGTGTGTGTGTGTGTGTGTGTGTGTGTGTGTGTGTGTGTGTGTGTGTGTGTGTGTGTGTGTGTGTGTGTGTGTGTGTGTGTGTGTGTGTGTGTGTGTGTGTGTGTGTGTGTGTGTGTGTGTGTGTGTGTGTGTGTGTGTGTGTGTGTGTGTGTGTGTGTGTGTGTGTGTGTGTGTGTGTGTGTGTGTGTGTGTGTGTGTGTGTGTGTGTGTGTGTGTGTGTGTGTGTGTGTGTGTGTGTGTGTGTGTGTGTGTGTGTGTGTGTGTGTGTGTGTGTGTGTGAAATGTTAAACATTGTGATGTGTAATTCATAATTGTTGTGGTTGAAAAATATATATATATAATCTTCCCAAGTGACATGCTTGGCAGTAAAGGGTTTTCAGTGGTGGGAGGTACTGTAAGCTTTATGAAACTTGTCACAGCCTGGGCCATTCTTATTGTTTATCTTATAGGCCTAGTCGGAATGATAAACAGGCATTGATGAAGTGCGAGTAGAGATTGTGGCTGAGCGAGTTGGAATATGATCGACAAATTAATTGCTGAACACCTGCAAGAGAGAGGGGAATGAAGAATGAGGCTGATAGTCCGGATATAGAAAAGAAAGGGAGATGTGCATGACCCAGGATAAATAGAGGTGCTACGTTGCTAAGCCATATGTTGAAGTTTCTGGAAAGAATCGTGGATGGCAGAATAAGCGCTGTAGTGTAAGGGGAATCGGCGAAGAACAGCTGGAGTTTAGACAAGGAAGAGGAACAACCGATGGGATGTTTGCCCTGAGGTAGCTAGTTGAGAATAAACTGGAAGGACAGGAGGATATGGCAATTAGATTCATAGACCTGTGGCCAGGTGCATGACACACACCCAAGTCCAAAACACACCCAAGTTATGGCAAATAACACCTAGGTGACACCTTGCCAGTTGGAGCGGTTGCATGACACACACCCAGCTGGGTTATGTCACAAGTTAGGCGGAACTTTCTGGGGCAACTCGAAGCAGCCCCAACTGCAGCTGGGTGACTCACAGCGCGTTGTATCAATGGCAGCAGTTGTTTACTGCTTGTGTAAATTCTACGACTGTCCGCATAATCGTGGACATAAGGGTGTTTACCTACATGTCAGTCTGTCAATGTTGAATGGTAATTACTAAATATTGACAAATTAAATTGCTATTATTATTAAATGATTTTTTTCTTTGCATTTATTATTACTGTATACGTGATTGTACATAGTTCATAGTGACAGTATGTATATCTTCATAAATATGGACATTATTGGCCTTTTACTAAGATGTGTAGATCTATGAAAGTGGCGTGCTTCTTATAACATATTGACTAATTAATTAAATTATTATTACATTATTTATTTATTTACATTTGTAACGTTCTGTTAATGTAGTTATACACATTGCATAATAATATGTGTTATTATCTTCATAATCATGGACATTGCGGCCTTTTGTTTTTATATTGGTCTGTATACGAATATTGATTAATTTATTAATATTACATAACTATTAAATCATACCTCTTACCACAATTGCAGTTTTTTTACAAATTGTATATTTATATAAACATATATTCATGGACATTGTGCCATTTTACAAAAACCGTTTCTTGCTAATTATTACGTATTAACTAATTTATTTATTTATTACTACATGACTAGGTAATATATATTTATTCTCATAATAAATGTGGTTATGCACACTGCATAATATGTATAAATATCTTCATATTTATGAACTCTGCTGGTCTTAATTAGAATGTGTTGGTCTGTTAACTTGGTGCACTACTTAGGTAATAGTAACTAATTAACTGAATTAATTAGTATGAAGAAAAAATATTGCAAATTTATTACTCCATTCAATGCATTTCAAAACACTGCGAACAATATTTTAATAGTTATATAAATAACACAGTTATGCAATTTTAAATTCACTTTTATTCAAATATTTATCAACAGAAAAATAAATGAGCTCATTGCCAGTTTTTAGGTCCTCCACACTCCGCAACCTCGTCGATAGAGCGTTGACCTCTGCCATCACATCATTCCATCCCTTGTTCTGTCCCTGTTGGACAAGGTTGATTTTAATCGGCCTTGTAACAGTTCTTATATTTGGCCGTACGCCTGCATTAAGGCCATAATCTCAGCATGAGAAAGGTTGTCCTTATAATGTCGCTGTTGTCTCACTGCTTCCACCATGAGGACTGTCTGAGGTGAACTGAATTCTGGGAAGATTTGTTCTCAAAACGCGGCAATCCGCTTATTGGTTACTCGTGTCGGTATCCCCTAGTTGGGCGGCATCTGGGTGGCTGTTGTGCACGGTCACCCAGCTAGGTGACACCTAGAGAGATGGAGGGGAATTTTACCGCTTAACTTGGGTGCGTGTCATGCAACCGGCCACTGGAGAAGGCCTATGCTACAATCTCAAGAGAAATGACAATGGGAACACTGATGTGGATGGGGGTCCCAGGGGGAGGTCAGATTGGTGCAGGGGACACGAAGAGCAGGGAGCTGTGTGGACCGGGGGTGTAAGGAGAGTCCAAAGTAAATGTTGGCCTGATACATGGGAGCGCCTTGACCCCATTGTTTTTATCGCTATGGTGGAACTGATAAGCAGAAAGATTTGAATAAGTCATATTCCACACACAAAAATGGTACGCAGGTGGTCTGACAGTGGTGGAAGATGGGAAACCATGCAAATCTCCAAGAACAGTTGATAAAGTGGAAAGATATTTTCAGCAGACATGGATTGAGAGTACGCTTGGTGAAGACGGAGGTAATGTGGGTGGGATTTAGAAGGAAAGAGCTGTAAATACACCTGGATGGGAAGAAGCTTAAGCAAAGAGACAATTTTGCCTACCTGGGTGGAGCGATATGTAGGGTTGACATTTCGCCAATCTCGAAAGGGAAAACCTTTGGGGTGTGGCTTGGACGTTGGCGTGGGTGTTCAGTTAAAAAAGGTAAAGGTAACTAACTTCTTATATAGAGCAGTATCCCTTCCTCAGAAAAATGTGTCAACTTATAAAGTATCACCCTGCAATCTGTGCTGTGCGGCTTCATTTGGTACATAGGGAGTCTTACCTCACTACCAAACAAGGTGAAAACATTGAAAACAATGGCATATCCACTTATTTGGCACAGTAAACCCAAGGCTTTGAAAAGGGAATCACTATTAAACACATTTGCTGACGAAGGTCTTAACATTGTAGATATTAGAACTAAAATATAATCTCTATTTGTGAAACTTCAGCAATTAATTAAAGAGCATAGAGCCAAGTAGACCTTCTTAGTAGTGTATTGGCTAGGTATACAGTTAAAGAGTATGTACTTCTGCTCCGCCTTTACCCACCTTAAATGTCATGGTACTGGTTCACGTGCGGGTAATCTAGTCGGAGAGACAAGCCGTCAATCGATGTCTTTTCGAAGACTTTCAATGTTATTAGTAAGATCATTTCTTTCAAATTAAGCTATTGCTTAGAACTGTATCAGCTTAGAGAACATGTTAAAGGCGCTTCTTTCGAGTTTCACTTGCTCCGCGCAACATAATCGGCACATCCCATGATCGTTCGACAGACAGTCACACGTGCGTGGACAGCCAGTCTCTGCCACGCCCCACGACCGTCGTCCGGTACAAAATTACGCAACGTGTACTGGAGCGCCAGCGACCGATGTCGCTTCGATCAGCACAGCAACTTGTCTCTTGTTTCGGCCGGCCGCATCTATTCACACTCATTCAACGGATCGTGTTTACAAACACGCCGAACGCTGATATGAACATGTGGGGGTCGGTCACATTTGATTTGTGGGTGACCTAGTGGC
>JAODUO010002752.1:0-21866 GCA_025642075.2 Ridgeia piscesae
AATTTCTAATTTTCCGGTTAAATTCTACCTAAAATTCAGTTTCATATTGGCCGAGTCAAACATACTTGACATTTTGGAGACTTCCATAAAAATCGTCAATCTCTAACTGGTGATTACTCTTTGATTCCGTGTCAACTGTCACTCTTGCTTCCTTAATGTGACTGTTTTTTGACGGTATGCAGTTGTCAATGCCAGGTTCGTCTTGGTGTAGACCTGTAAACGTTTTGAATAATTCCGAAATGTATTACGGTTGGTGTAGCCGTAGTTTCGAGAGAGCAGTAGTAACAGTATTGTACAAACTGTAGCATATTGATCATGATGACTATGTCTTCTTCAGCATGTAAGAATGGCGAAGGTAACTGTGATACGTGCGATGCCACCCGGGAGACTTGCGAATCGTGTACGAAGGGATTCTACGGTGGGACAGACGGCAAATGTTTAGGTAAATCACCATTGCATCACCACTTGCAAACAGTTGACGACACTAAATTGTGGCCGTTGTAGCAGTTCTGCTGATAACATCGAACGTAACACAAATTCAAATTTGTCAATGCCAACGTCATGCAAGTGACATATGCTGTTGGTACTTTACAGGCATCACACGATACTGCCAATTGAAATATTATTTGGAGAGTCAAAAGCTGGCCATAATAACCAGTTACGTGAGCAAATCCAAGATATTGGGATAGTAATAATGTACCGGGCATAACCACAGTTACACATTTCTTTTACAGAACAGTTCCACTCCATTAATTACGTGTACACCTTTATGAATCCGTACAACATATTTTCAAAGGTTGTGTGATATAAAGGGCATTTGTGCAAAGAATGAGATTTTCTTGAAAGGTTACACAAAAATGCCGCTGGAAATTCGCATGTGCGAACGAAGTTACATTTTACATCTGTCGCTATCAAAGTCGACGTTTCCAACGAATTCATCTTCATGTGAAATCGTAGTAAACGAACTGCAGTTTCCAGCACAGTGAAAGAAATACTCGAAGATAGAGGTTATCAATTGTTTTTAAAAAAGACACGGTGTAAGTACCGTGCCTCAATACAATGATAGTTTGCTCTAGGTTGCTGAACGTCTTCAGTAATTACAATATATGTCATGTCTATATTCAAACATCATTTGGGATATCTCAATGTTTACAGTCACGACGACATGATATAATTGTTGGAGTGACCACCGTCAGTGTACCTTGGGTATTTGGCTATATGTTGCTTTACTTTTTCAGCATGTTCTTCTGAATGCACCGCTTGCACTGGTGGGACTGCTGCAACATGTTCGGAATGCAAGGAGGGGTACTTCCACGAAGATACACATTGCTATGGTAATTGAACATATTTCGGATATTTCTGTTACGAAAACGGAATCTAATTTATATTTTATAAATAAATCGTCAAGACAGAATGGAAGGATTTTTTTAATTGGTATATATTGTGTGAAGAGAGTGACATAATCTATTTTGGGGCTATAACACCAACATAGATTTTCGGTCCTGATATAACTAACCATATTCATACAAGACAGTGACACGTTGTCCATTTTGAAGACGAATCATCACGTTCTTGTCTTTAAAGCCAGTGGTGTTTTCTGTAATAATTTTCACAGCATTCTGAATAAGTTTCCGTGTGTGAAATTCTACCTAAAATTCAGTTTCATATTGGCCGAGTCAAACATACTTGACATTTTGGAGACTTCCATAAAAATCGTCAATCTCTAACTGGTGATTACTCTTTGATTCCGTGTCAACTGTCACTCTTGCTTCCTTAATGTGAGTTTTCATGTCAGTTGTTTGACTCGGCCAAATGAAACTGAATTTTAAGAATTTCACACACGGAAACTTATTAAATGCTCGTGAAAAGTTATTACAGAAAACACCACGGCTTTAAAGACAAGAACGTGAGATTCGTCTTCAAAATGCAACGTGTCACTGCTTGTATGAATATGGTTAGTATTCAGGACCGAAAATCTATGTTGGTGTTATAGCCCCAAAAATAGATTATGTCACTCTCTTCACACAATATATACCAATTTAAAAAATCCTTCCATTCTGTCTTGACGATTTATTTATAAAATATAAATTAGATTCCGTTTTCGTAACAGAAATATCCGAAATATGTTCATTCCATAGCAATTTATCTTCGTAAAATACGCCTCCTTGCAAAATCCGAACATGTTCAGCAGTCCCACCAGTGCAAGCGGTGCATTCAGAAGAACATGCTGAAAAAGTAAAGCAACATATAGCCAAATACCCAAGGTACACTGACGGTGGTCACTCCAACAATTATATCATGTCGTCGTGACTGTAAACATTGAGATATCCCAAATGATGTTTGAATATAGACATGACATATATTGTAATTACTGAAGACGTTCAGCAACCTAGAGCAAACTATCATTGTATTGAGGCACGGTACTTACACCGTGTCTTTTTAAAATCAATTGATAACCTCTATCTTCGAGTATTTCTTTCACTGTGCTGGAAACTGCAGTTCGTTTACTACGATTTCACATGAAGATGAATTCGTTGGAAACGTCGACTTTGATAGCGACAGATGTAAAATGTAGCTTCGTTCGCACATGCGAATTTCCAGCGGCATTTTTGTGTAACCTTTCAAGAAAATCTCATTCTTTGCACAAATGCCCTTTATATCACACAACCTTTGAAAATATGTTGTACGGATTCATAAAGGTGTACACGTAATTAATGGAGTGGAACTGTTCTGTAAAAGAAATGTGTAACTGTGGTTATGCCCGGTACATTATTACTATCCCAATATCTTGGATTTGCTCACGTAACTGGTTATTATGGCCAGCTTTTGACTCTCCAAATAATATTTCAATTGGCAGTATCGTGTGATGCCTGTAAAGTACCAACAGCATATGTCACTTGCATGACGTTGGCATTGACAAATTTGAATTTGTGTTACGTTCGATGTTATCAGCAGAACTGCTACAACGGCCACAATTTAGTGTCGTCAACTGTTTGCAAGTGGTGATGCAATGGTGATTTACCTAAACATTTGCCGTCTGTCCCACCGTAGAATCCCTTCGTACACGATTCGCAAGTCTCCCGGGTGGCATCGCACGTATCACAGTTACCTTCGCCATTCTTACATGCTGAAGAAGACATAGTCATCATGATCAATATGCTACAGTTTGTACAATACTGTTACTACTGCTCTCTCGAAACTACGGCTACACCAACCGTAATACATTTCGGAATTATTCAAAACGTTTACAGGTCTACACCAAGACGAACCTGGCATTGACAACTGCATACCGTCAAAAAACAGTCACATTAAGGAAGCAAGAGTGACAGTTGACACGGAATCAAAGAGTAATCACCAGTTAGAGATTGACGATTTTTATGGAAGTCTCCAAAATGTCAAGTATGTTTGACTCGGCCAATATGAAACTGAATTTTAGGTAGAATTTCACACACGGAAACTTATTCAGAATGCTGTGAAAATTATTACAGAAAACACCACTGGCTTTAAAGACAAGAACGTGATGATTCGTCTTCAAAATGGACAACGTGTCACTGTCTTGTATGAATATGGTTAGTTATATCAGGACCGAAAATCTATGTTGGTGTTATAGCCCCAAAAATAGATTATGTCACTCTCTTCACACAATATATACCAATTAAAAAAATCCTTCCATTCTGTCTTGACGATTTATTTATAAAATATAAATTAGATTCCGTTTTCGTAACAGAAATATCCGAAATATGTTCAATTACCATAGCAATGTGTATCTTCGTGGAAGTACCCCTCCTTGCATTCCGAACATGTTGCAGCAGTCCCACCAGTGCAAGCGGTGCATTCAGAAGAACATGCTGAAAAAGTAAAGCAACATATAGCCAAATACCCAAGGTACACTGACGGTGGTCACTCCAACAATTATATCATGTCGTCGTGACTGTAAACATTGAGATATCCCAAATGATGTTTGAATATAGACATGACATATATTGTAATTACTGAAGACGTTCAGCAACCTAGAGCAAACTATCATTGTATTGAGGCACGGTACTTACACCGTGTCTTTTTAAAATCAATTGATAACCTCTATCTTCGAGTATTTCTTTCACTGTGCTGGAAACTGCAGTTCGTTTACTACGATTTCACATGAAGATGAATTCGTTGGAAACGTCGACTTTGATAGCGACAGATGTAAAATGTAGCTTCGTTCGCACATGCGAATTTCCAGCGGCATTTTTGTGTAACCTTTCAAGAAAATCTCATTCTTTGCACAAATGCCCTTTATATCACACAACCTTTGAAAATATGTTGTACGGATTCATAAAGGTGTACACGTAATTAATGGAGTGGAACTGTTCTGTAAAAGAAATGTGTAACTGTGGTTATGCCCGGTACATTATTACTATCCCAATATCTTGGATTTGCTCACGTATCTGGTTATTATGGCCAGCTTTTGACTCTCCAAATAATATTTCAATTGGCAGTATCGTGTGATGCCTGTAAAGTACCAACAGCATATGTCACTTGCATGACGTTGGCATTGACAAATTTGAATTTGTGTTACGTTCGATGTTATCAGCAGAACTGCTACAACGGCCACAATTTAGTGTCGTCAACTGTTTGCAAGTGGTGATGCAATGGTGATTTACCTAAACATTTGCCGTCTGTCCCACCGTAGAATCCCTTCGTACACGATTCGCAAGTCTCCCGGGTGGCATCGCACGTATCACAGTTACCTTCGCCATTCTTACATGCTGAAGAAGACATAGTCATCATGATCAATATGCTACAGTTTGTACAATACTGTTACTACTGCTCTCTCGAAACTACGGCTACACCAACCGTAATACATTTCGGAATTATTCAAAACGTTTACAGGTCTACACCAAGACGAACCTGGCATTGACAACTGCATACCGTCAAAAAACAGTCACATTAAGGAAGCAAGAGTGACAGTTGACACGGAATCAAAGAGTAATCACCAGTTAGAGATTGACGATTTTTATGGAAGTCTCCAAAATGTCAAGTATGTTTGACTCGGCCAATATGAAACTGAATTTTAGGTAGAATTTCACACACGGAAACTTATTCAGAATGCTGTGAAAATTATTACAGAAAACACCACTGGCTTTAAAGACAAGAACGTGATGATTCGTCTTCAAAATGGACAACGTGTCACTGTCTTGTATGAATATGGTTAGTTATATCAGGACCGAAAATCTATGTTGGTGTTATAGCCCCAAAAATAGATTATGTCACTCTCTTCACACAATATATACCAATTAAAAAAATCCTTCCATTCTGTCTTGACGATTTATTTATAAAATATAAATTAGATTCCGTTTTCGTAACAGAAATATCCGAAATATGTTCAATTACCATAGCAATGTGTATCTTCGTGGAAGTACCCCTCCTTGCATTCCGAACATGTTGCAGCAGTCCCACCAGTGCAAGCGGTGCATTCAGAAGAACATGCTGAAAAAGTAAAGCAACATATAGCCAAATACCCAAGGTACACTGACGGTGGTCACTCCAACAATTATATCATGTCGTCGTGACTGTAAACATTGAGATATCCCAAATGATGTTTGAATATAGACATGACATATATTGTAATTACTGAAGACGTTCAGCAACCTAGAGCAAACTATCATTGTATTGAGGCACGGTACTTACACCGTGTCTTTTTAAAATCAATTGATAACCTCTATCTTCGAGTATTTCTTTCACTGTGTGGAAACTGCAGTTCGTTTACTACGATTTCACATGAAGATGAATTCGTTGGAAACGTCGACTTTGATAGCGACAGATGTAAAATGTAGCTTCGTTCGCACATGCGAATTTCCAGCGGCATTTTTGTGTAACCTTTCAAGAAAATCTCATTCTTTGCACAAATGCCCTTTATATCACACAACCTTTGAAATATGTTGTACGGATTCATAAAGGTGTACACGTAATTAATGGAGTGGAACTGTTCTGTAAAAGAAATGTGTAACTGTGGTTATGCCCGGTACATTATTACTATCCCAATATCTTGGATTTGCTCACGTAACTGGTTATTATGGCCAGCTTTTGACTCTCCAAATAATATTTCAATTGGCAGTATCGTGTGATGCCTGTAAAGTACCAACAGCATATGTCACTTGCATGACGTTGGCATTGACAAATTTGAATTTGTGTTACGTTCGATGTTATCAGCAGAACTGCTACAACGGCCACAATTTAGTGTCGTCAACTGTTTGCAAGTGGTGATGCAATGGTGATTTACCTAAACATTTGCCGTCTGTCCCACCGTAGAATCCCTTCGTACACGATTCGCAAGTCTCCCGGGTGGCATCGCACGTATCACAGTTACCTTCGCCATTCTTACATGCTGAAGAAGACATAGTCATCATGATCAATATGCTACAGTTTGTAAAATACTGTTACTGCTGCTCTCTCGAAACTACGGCTACACCAACCGTAATACATTTCGGAATTATTCAAAACGTTTACAGGTCTACACCAAGACGAACCTGGCATTGACAACTGCATACCGTCAAAAAACAGTCACATTAAGGAAGCAAGAGTGACAGTTGACACGGAATCAAAGAGTAATCACCAGTTAGAGATTGACGATTTTTATG
This sequence comes from Ridgeia piscesae, assembly GCA_025642075.2. Lineage (NCBI taxonomy): Eukaryota > Metazoa > Annelida > Polychaeta > Sabellida > Siboglinidae > Ridgeia > Ridgeia piscesae. The sequence continues at coordinate 6,621 of JAODUO010002752.1, forward strand.
GAAGTCTCCAAAATGTCAAGTATGTTTGACTCGGCCAATATGAAACTGAATTTTAGGTAGAATTTCACACACGGAAACTTATTCAGAATGCTGTGAAAATTATTACAGAAAACACCACTGGCTTTAAAGACAAGAACGTGATGATTCGTCTTCAAAATGGACAACGTGTCACTGTCTTGTATGAATATGGTTAGTTATATCAGGACCGAAAATCTATTTGGTGTTATAGCCCCAAAATAGATTATGTCACTCTCTTCACACAATATATACCAATTAAAAAAATCCTTCCATTCTGTCTTGACGATTTATTTATAAAATATAAATTAGATTCCGTTTTCGTAACAGAAATATCCGAAATATGTTCAATTACCATAGCAATGTGTATCTTCGTGAAGTACCCCTCCTTGCATTCCGAACATGTTGCAGCAGTCCCACCAGTGCAAGCGGTGCATTCAGAAGAACATGCTGAAAAAGTAAAGCAACATATAGCCAAATACCCAAGGTACACTGACGGTGGTCACTCCAACAATTATATCATGTCGTCGTGACTGTAAACATTGAGATATCCCAAATGATGTTTGAATATAGACATGACATATATTGTAATTACTGAAGACGTTCAGCAACCTAGAGCAAACTATCATTGTATTGAGGCACGGTACTTACACCGTGTCTTTTTAAATCAATTGATAACCTCTATCTTCGAGTATTTCTTTCACTGTGCTGGAAACTGCAGTTCGTTTACTACGATTTCACATGAAGATGAATTCGTTGGAAACGTCGACTTTGATAGCGACAGATGTAAAATGTACTTCGTTCGCACATGCGAATTTCCAGCGGCATTTTTGTGTAACCTTTCAAGAAAATCTCATTCTTTGCACAAATGCCCTTTATATCACACAACCTTTGAAATATGTTGTACGGATTCATAAAGGTGTACACGTAATTAATGGAGTGGAACTGTTCTGTAAAAGAAATGTGTAACTGTGGTTATGCCCGGTACATTATTACTATCCCAATATCTTGGATTTGCTCACGTACTGGTTATTATGGCCAGCTTTTGACTCTCCAAATAATATTTCAATTGGCAGTATCGTGTGATGCCTGTAAAGTACCAACAGCATATGTCACTTGCATGACGTTGGCATTGACAAATTTGAATTTGTGTTACGTTCGATGTTATCAGCAGAACTGCTACAACGGCCACAATTTAGTGTCGTCAACTGTTTGCAAGTGGTGATGCAATGGTGATTTACCTAAACATTTGCCGTCTGTCCCACCGTAGAATCCCTTCGTACACGATTCGCAAGTCTCCCGGGTGGCATCGCACGTATCACAGTTACCTTCGCCATTCTTACATGCTGAAGAAGACATAGTCATCATGATCAATATGCTACAGTTTGTACAATACTGTTACTACTGCTCTCTCGAAACTACGGCTACACCAACCGTAATACATTTCGGAATTATTCAAAACGTTTACAGGTCTACACCAAGACGAACCTGGCATTGACAACTGCATACCGTCAAAAAACAGTCACATTAAGGAAGCAAGAGTGACAGTTGACACGGAATCAAAGAGTAATCACCAGTTAGAGATTGACGATTTTTATGGAAGTCTCCAAAATGTCAAGTATGTTTGACTCGGCCAATATGAAACTGAATTTTAGGTAGAATTTCACACACGGAAACTTATTCAGAATGCTGTGAAAATTATTACAGAAAACACCACTGGCTTTAAAGACAAGAACGTGATGATTCGTCTTCAAAATGGACAACGTGTCACTGTCTTGTATGAATATGGTTAGTTATATCAGGACCGAAAATCTATGTTGGTGTTATAGCCCCAAAATAGATTATGTCACTCTCTTCACACAATATATACCAATTAAAAAAAACCTTCCATTCTGTCTTGACGATTTATTTATAAAATATAAATTAGATTCCGTTTTCGTAACAGAAATATCCGAAATATGTTCAATTACCATAGCAATGTGTATCTTCGTGGAAGTACCCCTCCTTGCATTCCGAACATGTTGCAGCAGTCCCACCAGTGCAAGCGGTGCATTCAGAAGAACATGCTGAAAAAGTAAAGCAACATATAGCCAAATACCCAAGGTACACTGACGGTGGTCACTCCAACAATTATATCATGTCGTCGTGACTGTAAACATTGAGATATCCCAAATGATGTTTGAATATAGACATGACATATATTGTAATTACTGAAGACGTTCAGCAACCTAGAGCAAACTATCATTGTATTGAGGCACGGTACTTACACCGTGTCTTTTTAAAATCAATTGATAACCTCTATCTTCGAGTATTTTTTTCACTGTGCTGAAACTGCAGTTCGTTTACTACGATTTCACATGAAGATGAATTCGTTGGAAACGTCGACTTTGATAGCGACAGATGTAAAATGTAGCTTCGTTCGCACATGCGAATTTCCAGCGGCATTTTTGTGTAACCTTTCAAGAAAATCTCATTCTTTGCACAAATGCCCTTTATATCACACAACCTTTGAAATATGTTGTACGGATTCATAAAGGTGTACACGTAATTAATGGAGTGGAACTGTTCTGTAAAAGAAATGTGTAACTGTGGTTATGCCCGGTACATTATTACTATCCCAATATCTTGGATTTGCTCACGTAACTGGTTATTATGGCCAGCTTTTGACTCTCCAAATAATATTTCAATTGGCAGTATCGTGTGATGCCTGTAAAGTACCAACAGCATATGTCACTTGCATGACGTTGGCATTGACAAATTTGAATTTGTGTTACGTTCGATGTTATCAGCAAGAACTTTTCTACAACGGCCACCCGTCCCACCGTAGAATCCCTTCGTACACGATTCGCAAGTCTCCCGGGTGGCATCGCACGTATCACAGTTACCTTCGCCATTCTTACATGCTGAAGAAGACATAGTCATCATGATCAATATGCTACAGTTTGTAAATACTGTTACTCTGCTCTCTCGAAACTACGGCTACACCAACCGTAATACATTTCGGAATTATTCAAAACGTTTACAGGTCTACACCAAGACGAACCTGGCATTGACAACTGCATACCGTCAAAAAACAGTCACATTAAGGAAGCAAGAGTGACAGTTGACACGGAATCAAAGAGTAATCACCAGTTAGAGATTGACGATTTTTATGGAAGTCTCCAAAATGTCAAGTATGTTTGACTCGGCCAATATGAAACTGAATTTTAGGTAGAATTTCACACACGGAAACTTATTCAGAATGCTGTGAAAATTATTACAGAAAACACCACTGGCTTTAAAGACAAGAACGTGATGATTCGTCTTCAAAATGGACAACGTGTCACTGTCTTGTATGAATATGGTTAGTTATATCAGGACCGAAAATCTATGTTGGTGTTATAGCCCCAAAATAGTTATGTCACTCTCTTCACACAATATATACCAATTAAAAAAAACCTTCCATTCTGTCTTGACGATTTATTTATAAAATATAAATTAGATTCCGTTTTCGTAACAGAAATATCCGAAATATGTTCAATTACCATAGCAATGTGTATCTTCGTGAAGTACCCCTCCTTGCATTCCGAACATGTTGCAGCAGTCCCACCAGTGCAAGCGGTGCATTCAGAAGAACATGCTGAAAAAGTAAAGCAACATATAGCCAAATACCCAAGGTACACTGACGGTGGTCACTCCAACAATTATATCATGTCGTCGTGACGTAAACATTGAGATATCCCAAATGATGTTTGAATATAGACATGACATATATTGTAATTACTGAAGACGTTCAGCAACCTAGAGCAAACTATCATTGTATTGAGGCACGGTACTTACACCGTGTCTTTTTAAATCAATTGATAACCTCTATCTTCGAGTATTTCTTTCACTGTGCTGGAAACTGCAGTTCGTTTACTACGATTTCACATGAAGATGAATTCGTTGGAAACGTCGACTTTGATAGCGACAGATGTAAAATGTAGCTTCGTTCGCACATGCGAATTTCCAGCGGCATTTTTGTGTAACCTTTCAAGAAAATCTCATTCTTTGCACAAATGCCCTTTATATCACACAACCTTTGAAAATATGTTGTACGGATTCATAAAGGTGTACACGTAATTAATGGAGTGGAACTGTTCTGTAAAAGAAATGTGTAACTGTGGTTATGCCCGGTACATTATTACTATCCCAATATCTTGGATTTGCTCACGTACTGGTTATTATGGCCAGCTTTTGACTCTCCAAATAATATTTCAATTGGCAGTATCGTGTGATGCCTGTAAAGTACCAACAGCATATGTCACTTGCATGACGTTGGCATTGACAAATTTGAATTTGTGTTACGTTCGATGTTATCAGCAGAACTGCTACAACGGCCACAATTTAGTGTCGTCAACTGTTTGCAAGTGGTGATGCAATGGTGATTTACCTAAACATTTGCCGTCTGTCCCACCGTAGAATCCCTTCGTACACGATTCGCAAGTCTCCCGGGTGGCATCGCACGTATCACAGTTACCTTCGCCATTCTTACATGCTGAAGAAGACATAGTCATCATGATCAATATGCTACAGTTTGTACAATACTGTTACTACTGCTCTCTCGAAACTACGGCTACACCAACCGTAATACATTTCGGAATTATTCAAAACGTTTACAGGTCTACACCAAGACGAACCTGGCATTGACAACTGCATACCGTCAAAAAACAGTCACATTAAGGAAGCAAGAGTGACAGTTGACACGGAATCAAAGAGTAATCACCAGTTAGAGATTGACGATTTTTATGGAAGTCTCCAAAATGTCAAGTATTTTGACTCGGCCAATATGAAACTTTTTGAATTTTAAGGTTTAGAAACCACTGGCTTTAAAGACAAGAACGTGATGATTCGTCTTCAAAATGGACAACGTGTCACTGTCTTGTATGAATATGGTTAGTTATATCAGGACCGAAAATCTATTTGGTGTTATAGCCCCAAAATAGATTATGTCACTCTCTTCACACAATATATACCAATTAAAAAAAACCTTCCATTCTGTCTTGACGATTTATTTATAAAATATAAATTAGATTCCGTTTTCGTAACAGAAATATCCGAAATATGTTCAATTACCATAGCAATGTGTATCTTCGTGGAAGTACCCCTCCTTGCATTCCGAACATGTTGCAGCAGTCCCACCAGTGCAAGCGGTGCATTCAGAAGAACATGCTGAAAAAGTAAAGCAACATATAGCCAAATACCCAAGGTACACTGACGGTGGTCACTCCAACAATTATATCATGTCGTCGTGACTGTAAACATTGAGATATCCCAAATGATGTTTGAATATAGACATGACATATATTGTAATTACTGAAGACGTTCAGCAACCTAGAGCAAACTATCATTGTATTGAGGCACGGTACTTACACCGTGTCTTTTTAAATCAATTGATAACCTCTATCTTCGAGTATTTCTTTCACTGTGCTAACTGCAGTTCGTTTACTACGATTTCACATGAAGATGAATTCGTTGGAAACGTCGACTTTGATAGCGACAGATGTAAAATGTAGCTTCGTTCGCACATGCGAATTTCCAGCGGCATTTTTGTGTAACCTTTCAAGAAAATCTCATTCTTTGCACAAATGCCCTTTATATCACACAACCTTTGAAATATGTTGTACGGATTCATAAAGGTGTACACGTAATTAATGGAGTGGAACTGTTCTGTAAAAGAAATGTGTAACTGTGGTTATGCCCGGTACATTATTACTATCCCAATATCTTGGATTTGCTCACGTAACTGGTTATTATGGCCAGCTTTTGACTCTCCAAATAATATTTCAATTGGCAGTATCGTGTGATGCCTGTAAAGTACCAACAGCATATGTCACTTGCATGACGTTGGCATTGACAAATTTGAATTTGTGTTACGTTCGATGTTATCAGCAGAACTGCTACAACGGCCACAATTTAGTGTCGTCAACTGTTTGCAAGTGGTGATGCAATGGTGATTTACCTAAACATTTGCCGTCTGTCCCACCGTAGAATCCCTTCGTACACGATTCGCAAGTCTCCCGGGTGGCATCGCACGTATCACAGTTACCTTCGCCATTCTTACATGCTGAAGAAGACATAGTCATCATGATCAATATGCTACAGTTTGTACAATACTGTTACTACTGCTCTCTCGAAACTACGGCTACACCAACCGTAATACATTTCGGAATTATTCAAAACGTTTACAGGTCTACACCAAGACGAACCTGGCATTGACAACTGCATACCGTCAAAAAACAGTCACATTAAGGAAGCAAGAGTGACAGTTGACACGGAATCAAAGAGTAATCACCAGTTAGAGATTGACGATTTTTATGGAAGTCTCCAAAATGTCAAGTATGTTTGACTCGGCCAATATGAAACTGAATTTTAGGTAGAATTTCACACACGGAAACTTATTCAGAATGCTGTGAAAATTATTACAGAAAACACCACTGGCTTTAAAGACAAGAACGTGATGATTCGTCTTCAAAATGGACAACGTGTCACTGTCTTGTATGAATATGGTTAGTTATATCAGGACCGAAAATCTATGTTGGTGTTATAGCCCCAAAATAGATTATGTCACTCTCTTCACACAATATATACCAATTAAAAAAATCCTTCCATTCTGTCTTGACGATTTATTTATAAAATATAAATTAGATTCCGTTTTCGTAACAGAAATATCCGAAATATGTTCAATTACCATAGCAATGTGTATCTTCGTGGAAGTACCCCTCCTTGCATTCCGAACATGTTGCAGCAGTCCCACCAGTGCAAGCGGTGCATTCAGAAGAACATGCTGAAAAAGTAAAGCAACATATAGCCAAATACCCAAGGTACACTGACGGTGGTCACTCCAACAATTATATCATGTCGTCGTGACTGTAAACATTGAGATATCCCAAATGATGTTTGAATATAGACATGACATATATTGTAATTACTGAAGACGTTCAGCAACCTAGAGCAAACTATCATTGTATTGAGGCACGGTACTTACACCGTGTCTTTTTTAAATCAATTGATAACCTCTATCTTCGAGTATTTCTTTCACTGTGCTGGAAACTGCAGTTCGTTTACTACGATTTCACATGAAGATGAATTCGTTGGAAACGTCGACTTTGATAGCGACAGATGTAAAATGTAGCTTCGTTCGCACATGCGAATTTCCAGCGGCATTTTTGTGTAACCTTTCAAGAAAATCTCATTCTTTGCACAAATGCCCTTTATATCACACAACCTTTGAAAATATGTTGTACGGATTCATAAAGGTGTACACGTAATTAATGGAGTGGAACTGTTCTGTAAAAGAAATGTGTAACTGTGGTTATGCCCGGTACATTATTACTATCCCAATATCTTGGATTTGCTCACGTATCTGGTTATTATGGCCAGCTTTTGACTCTCCAAATAATATTTCAATTGGCAGTATCGTGTGATGCCTGTAAAGTACCAACAGCATATGTCACTTGCATGACGTTGGCATTGACAAATTTGAATTTGTGTTACGTTCGATGTTATCAGCAGAACTGCTACAACGGCCACAATTTAGTGTCGTCAACTGTTTGCAAGTGGTGATGCAATGGTGATTTACCTAAACATTTGCCGTCTGTCCCACCGTAGAATCCCTTCGTACACGATTCGCAAGTCTCCCGGGTGGCATCGCACGTATCACAGTTACCTTCGCCATTCTTACATGCTGAAGAAGACATAGTCATCATGATCAATATGCTACAGTTTGTAAAATACTGTTACTGCTGCTCTCTCGAAACTACGGCTACACCAACCGTAATACATTTCGGAATTATTCAAAACGTTTACAGGTCTACACCAAGACGAACCTGGCATTGACAACTGCATACCGTCAAAAAACAGTCACATTAAGGAAGCAAGAGTGACAGTTGACACGGAATCAAAGAGTAATCACCAGTTAGAGATTGACGATTTTTATGGAAGTCTCCAAAATGTCAAGTATGTTTGACTCGGCCAATATGAAACTGAATTTTAGGTAGAATTTCACACACGGAAACTTATTCAGAATGCTGTGAAAATTATTACAGAAAACACCACTGGCTTTAAAGACAAGAACGTGATGATTCGTCTTCAAAATGGACAACGTGTCACTGTCTTGTATGAATATGGTTAGTTATATCAGGACCGAAAATCTATGTTGGTGTTATAGCCCCAAAAATAGATTATGTCACTCTCTTCACACAATATATACCAATTAAAAAAATCCTTCCATTCTGTCTTGACGATTTATTTATAAAATATAAATTAGATTCCGTTTTCGTAACAGAAATATCCGAAATATGTTCAATTACCATAGCAATGTGTATCTTCGTGGAAGTACCCCTCCTTGCATTCCGAACATGTTGCAGCAGTCCCACCAGTGCAAGCGGTGCATTCAGAAGAACATGCTGAAAAAGTAAAGCAACATATAGCCAAATACCCAAGGTACACTGACGGTGGTCACTCCAACAATTATATCATGTCGTCGTGACTGTAAACATTGAGATATCCCAAATGATGTTTGAATATAGACATGACATATATTGTAATTACTGAAGACGTTCAGCAACCTAGAGCAAACTATCATTGTATTGAGGCACGGTACTTACACCGTGTCTTTTTAAAATCAATTGATAACCTCTATCTTCGAGTATTTCTTTCACTGTGCTGGAAACTGCAGTTCGTTTACTACGATTTCACATGAAGATGAATTCGTTGGAAACGTCGACTTTGATAGCGACAGATGTAAAATGTAGCTTCGTTCGCACATGCGAATTTCCAGCGGCATTTTTGTGTAACCTTTCAAGAAAATCTCATTCTTTGCACAAATGCCCTTTATATCACACAACCTTTGAAAATATGTTGTACGGATTCATAAAGGTGTACACGTAATTAATGGAGTGGAACTGTTCTGTAAAAGAAATGTGTAACTGTGGTTATGCCCGGTACATTATTACTATCCCAATATCTTGGATTTGCTCACGTAACTGGTTATTATGGCCAGCTTTTGACTCTCCAAATAATATTTCAATTGGCAGTATCGTGTGATGCCTGTAAAGTACCAACAGCATATGTCACTTGCATGACGTTGGCATTGACAAATTTGAATTTGTGTTACGTTCGATGTTATCAGCAGAACTGCTACAACGGCCACAATTTAGTGTCGTCAACTGTTTGCAAGTGGTGATGCAATGGTGATTTACCTAAACATTTGCCGTCTGTCCCACCGTAGAATCCCTTCGTACACGATTCGCAAGTCTCCCGGGTGGCATCGCACGTATCACAGTTACCTTCGCCATTCTTACATGCTGAAGAAGACATAGTCATCATGATCAATATGCTACAGTTTGTACAATACTGTTACTACTGCTCTCTCGAAACTACGGCTACACCAACCGTAATACATTTCGGAATTATTCAAAACGTTTACAGGTCTACACCAAGACGAACCTGGCATTGACAACTGCATACCGTCAAAAAACAGTCACATTAAGGAAGCAAGAGTGACAGTTGACACGGAATCAAAGAGTAATCACCAGTTAGAGATTGACGATTTTTATGGAAGTCTCCAAAATGTCAAGTATGTTTGACTCGGCCAATATGAAACTGAATTTTAGGTAGAATTTCACACACGGAAACTTATTCAGAATGCTGTGAAAATTATTACAGAAAACACCACTGGCTTTAAAGACAAGAACGTGATGATTCGTCTTCAAAATGGACAACGTGTCACTGTCTTGTATGAATATGGTTAGTTATATCAGGACCGAAAATCTATGTTGGTGTTATAGCCCCAAAAATAGATTATGTCACTCTCTTCACACAATATATACCAATTAAAAAAATCCTTCCATTCTGTCTTGACGATTTATTTATAAAATATAAATTAGATTCCGTTTTCGTAACAGAAATATCCGAAATATGTTCAATTACCATAGCAATGTGTATCTTCGTGGAAGTACCCCTCCTTGCATTCCGAACATGTTGCAGCAGTCCCACCAGTGCAAGCGGTGCATTCAGAAGAACATGCTGAAAAAGTAAAGCAACATATAGCCAAATACCCAAGGTACACTGACGGTGGTCACTCCAACAATTATATCATGTCGTCGTGACTGTAAACATTGAGATATCCCAAATGATGTTTGAATATAGACATGACATATATTGTAATTACTGAAGACGTTCAGCAACCTAGAGCAAACTATCATTGTATTGAGGCACGGTACTTACACCGTGTCTTTTTAAAATCAATTGATAACCTCTATCTTCGAGTATTTCTTTCACTGTGCTGGAAACTGCAGTTCGTTTACTACGATTTCACATGAAGATGAATTCGTTGGAAACGTCGACTTTGATAGCGACAGATGTAAAATGTAGCTTCGTTCGCACATGCGAATTTCCAGCGGCATTTTTGTGTAACCTTTCAAGAAAATCTCATTCTTTGCACAAATGCCCTTTATATCACACAACCTTTGAAAATATGTTGTACGGATTCATAAAGGTGTACACGTAATTAATGGAGTGGAACTGTTCTGTAAAAGAAATGTGTAACTGTGGTTATGCCCGGTACATTATTACTATCCCAATATCTTGGATTTGCTCACGTACTGGTTATTATGGCCAGCTTTTGACTCTCCAAATAATATTTCAATTGGCAGTATCGTGTGATGCCTGTAAAGTACCAACAGCATATGTCACTTGCATGACGTTGGCATTGACAAATTTGAATTTGTGTTACGTTCGATGTTATCAGCAGAACTGCTACAACGGCCAAAATTTAGTGTCGTCAACTGTTTGCAAGTGGTGATGCAATGGTGATTTACCTAAATTTTCCCGGGGGTTTGGCCCCATCGCACGTATCACAGTTACCTTCGCCATTCTTACATGCTGAAGAAGACATAGTCATCATGATCAATATGCTACAGTTTGTAAATACTGTTACTCTGCTCTCTCGAAACTACGGCTACACCAACCGTAATACATTTCGGAATTATTCAAAACGTTTACAGGTCTACCCCAAGACGAACCTGGCATTGACAACTGCATACCGTCAAAAAACAGTCACATTAAGGAAGCAAGAGTGACAGTTGACACGGAATCAAAGAGTAATCACCAGTTAGAGATTGACGATTTTTATGGAAGTCTCCAAAATGTCAAGTATGTTTGACTCGGCCAATATGAAACTGAATTTTAGGTAGAATTTCACACACGGAAACTTATTCAGAATGCTGTGAAAATTATTACAGAAAACACCACTGGCTTTAAAGACAAGAACGTGATGATTCGTCTTCAAAATGGACAACGTGTCACTGTCTTGTATGAATATGGTTAGTTATATCAGGACCGAAAATCTATTTGGTGTTATAGCCCCAAAAAAGATTATGTCACTCTCTTCACACAATATATACCAATTAAAAAAAACCTTCCATTCTGTCTTGACGATTTATTTATAAAATATAAATTAGATTCCGTTTTCGTAACAGAAATATCCGAAATATGTTCAATTACCATAGCAATGTGTATCTTCGTGGAAGTACCCCTCCTTGCATTCCGAACATGTTGCAGCAGTCCCACCAGTGCAAGCGGTGCATTCAGAAGAACATGCTGAAAAAGTAAAGCAACATATAGCCAAATACCCAAGGGACACTGACGGTGGTCACTCCAACAAATTTTACATGTCGTCGTGACGTAAACATTGAGATATCCCAAATGATGTTTGAATATAGACATGACATATATTGTAATTACTGAAGACGTTCAGCAACCTAGAGCAAACTATCATTGTATTGAGGCACGGTACTTACACCGTGTCTTTTTAAAATCAATTGATAACCTCTATCTTCGAGTATTTCTTTCACTGTGCTGGAAACTGCAGTTCGTTTACTACGATTTCACATGAAGATGAATTCGTTGGAAACGTCGACTTTGATAGCGACAGATGTAAAATGTAGCTTCGTTCGCACATGCGAATTTTCCCAGCGGCATTTTTGTGTAACCTTTCAAGAAAATTTTTTTAAAATTTTTTTTGAAAAAACGGATTCATAAAGGTGTACACGTAATTAAGGGAGTGGAACTGTTCTGTAAAAGAAATGTGTAACTGTGGTTATGCCCGGTACATTATTACTATCCCAATATCTTGGATTTGCTCACGTAACTGGTTATTATGGCCAGCTTTTGACTCTCCAAATAATATTTCAATTGGCAGTATCGTGTGATGCCTGTAAAGTACCAACAGCATATGTCACTTGCATGACGTTGGCATTGACAAATTTGAATTTGTGTTACGTTCGATGTTATCAGCAGAACTGCTACAACGGCCACAATTTAGTGTCGTCAACTGTTTGCAAGTGGTGATGCAATGGTGATTTACCTAAACATTTGCCGTCTGTCCCACCGTAGAATCCCTTCGTACACGATTCGCAAGTCTCCCGGGTGGCATCGCACGTATCACAGTTACCTTCGCCATTCTTACATGCTGAAGAAGACATAGCATCATGATCAATATGCTACAGTTTGTACAATACTGTTACTACTGCCTCTCGAAACTACGGCTACACCAACCGTAATACATTTCGGAATTATTCAAAAGTTTACAGGTCTACACCAAGACGAACCTGGCATTGACAACTGCATACCGTCAAAAAACAGTCACATTAAGGAAGCAAGAGTGACAGTTGACACGGAATCAAAGAGTAATCACCAGTTAGAGATTGACGATTTTTATGGAAGTCTCCAAAATGTCAAGTATGTTTGACTCGGCCAATATGAAACTGAATTTTAGGTAGAATTTCACACACGGAAACTTATTCAGAATGCTGTGAAAATTATTACAAAAACACCACTGGCTTTAAAGACAAGAACGTGATGATTCGTCTTCAAAATGGACAACGTGTCACTGTCTTGTATGAATATGGTTAGTTATATCAGGACCGAAAATCTATTTTGGTGTTATAGCCCCAAAAAAATAGATTATGTCACTCTCTTCACACAATATATCCCAAATTTAAAAAAAATCCTTCCATTCTGTCTTGACGATTTATTTATAAAATATAAATTAGATTCCGTTTTCGTAACAGAAATATCCGAAATATGTTCAATTACCATAGCAATGTGTATCTTCTGGAAGTACCCCTCCTTGCATTCCGAACATGTTGCAGCAGTCCCACCAGTGCAAGCGGTGCATTCAGAAGAACATGCTGAAAAAGTAAAGCAACATATAGCCAAATACCCAAGGTACACTGACGGTGGTCACTCCAACAATTATATCATGTCGTCGTGACGTAAACATTGAGATATCCCAAATGATGTTTGAATATAGACATGACATATATTGTAATTACTGAAGACGTTCAGCAACCTAGAGCAAACTATCATTGTATTGAGGCACGGTACTTACACCGTGTCTTTTTAAAATCAATTGATAACCTCTATCTTCGAGTATTTCTTTCACTGTGCTGGAAACTGCAGTTCGTTTACTACGATTTCACATGAAGATGAATTCGTTGGAAACGTCGACTTTGATAGCGACAGATGTAAAATGTAGCTTCGTTCGCACATGCGAATTTCCAGCGGCATTTTTGTGTAACCTTTCAAGAAAATCTCATTCTTTGCACAAATGCCCTTTATATCACACAACCTTTGAAAATATGTTGTACGGATTCATAAAGGTGTACACGTAATTAATGGAGTGGAACTGTTCTGTAAAAGAAATGTGTAACTGTGGTTATGCCCGGTACATTATTACTATCCCAATATCTTGGATTTGCTCACGTAACTGGTTATTATGGCCAGCTTTTGACTCTCCAAATAATATTTCAATTGGCAGTATCGTGTGATGCCTGTAAAGTACCAACAGCATATGTCACTTGCATGACGTTGGCATTGACAAATTTGAATTTGTGTTACGTTCGATGTTATCAGCAGAACTGCTACAACGGCCACAATTTAGTGTCGTCAACTGTTTGCAAGTGGTGATGCAATGGTGATTTACCTAAACATTTGCCGTCTGTCCCACCGTAGAATCCCTTCGTACACGATTCGCAAGTCTCCCGGGTGGCATCGCACGTATCACAGTTACCTTCGCCATTCTTACATGCTGAAGAAGACATAGTCATCATGATCAATATGCTACAGTTTGTAAAATACTGTTACTGCTGCTCTCTCGAAACTACGGCTACACCAACCGTAATACATTTCGGAATTATTCAAAACGTTTACAGGTCTACACCAAGACGAACCTGGCATTGACAACTGCATACCGTCAAAAAACAGTCACATTAAGGAAGCAAGAGTGACAGTTGACACGGAATCAAAGAGTAATCACCAGTTAGAGATTGACGATTTTTATGGAAGTCTCCAAAATGTCAAGTATGTTTGACTCGGCCAATATGAAACTGAATTTTAGGTAGAATTTCACACACGGAAACTTATTCAGAATGCTGTGAAAATTATTACAGAAAACACCACTGGCTTTAAAGACAAGAACGTGATGATTCGTCTTCAAAATGGACAACGTGTCACTGTCTTGTATGAATATGGTTAGTTATATCAGGACCGAAAATCTATTTTGGTGTTATAGCCCCAAAAAAAGATTATGTCACTCTCTTCACACAATATATACCAATTAAAAAAAACCTTCCATTCTGTCTTGACGATTTATTTATAAAATATAAATTAGATTCCGTTTTCGTAACAGAAATATCCGAAATATGTTCAATTACCATAGCAATGTGTATCTTCGTGGAAGTACCCCTCCTTGCATTCCGAACATGTTGCAGCAGTCCCACCAGTGCAAGCGGTGCATTCAGAAGAACATGCTGAAAAAGTAAAGCAACATATAGCCAAATACCCAAGGTACACTGACGGTGGTCACTCCAACAATTATATCATGTCGTCGTGACAGTAAACATTGAGATATCCCAAATGATGTTTGAATATAGACATGACATATATTGTAATTACTGAAGACGTTCAGCAACCTAGAGCAAACTATCATTGTATTGAGGCACGGTACTTACACCGTGTCTTTTTAAAAACAATTGATAACCTCTATCTTCGAGTATTTCTTTCACTGTGCTGGAAACTGCAGTTCGTTTACTACGATTTCACATGAAGATGAATTCGTTGGAAACGTCGACTTTGATAGCGACAGATGTAAAATGTAGCTTCGTTCGCACATGCGAATTTCCAGCGGCATTTTTGTGTAACCTTTCA
>JAODUO010002753.1:0-5000 GCA_025642075.2 Ridgeia piscesae
AGATTATGAATGTTGGTGAAGAGAATGATATGAAGAATGTACCTGAAAGAAAGAGATGGTGAACACATCTAAAGTAAATGACATTGTGAATGCGGCTGTGATGGCACAGATTAATATTAACTTGGCTTAAACCATCTGCTGACAACTTGTGAAACCGTCTATATGCACGAACCTGTAAGTATGCATGTTTTTCTTAGTGCATATGTATGTTGCTTCGTGCTACTAAGGTTTTATCACACAGCAGTGTGGCACTATGGTATGCGTTTAATAATCTTTTTTGTATCTACAAGGTAATGTTTTGCCATTCATGGAATGGTTTGACAATTATGATTCAGTCAGTTTGAATCTTTCTTCCAAGGGAGTGGGAATATTTGTGTAAATAGCACGTGAACATTCACAGCAGAGAGATTAGATAATAAATATAAAACGAGTAGTAATATGATACGCTTGATCTAAATTTTAGTTGACGGTTCAGCAGAATAAAGACATGTCAACTAAATAAAACAGCCCAACAAAATAAAATTAGCCCACCAGAATACAGATGGCCCACTAAACTTAAGATAACCCACCAAAATATATATAGCCCACCAGCATAAAGATAGCCCACCAGAATAAAAATAACCCACCAACAGATTAAGTCCACTAGAATAAACATAGCCCACCAGAATATAGACAACCCACTGGATCTCGCATCAAGTTGGTTTTCAACATTAGCTAACATATGTATAACCACATGGGCAACAGTGAAACCTTACTTAGCCATCGAGACTCTACAAATTCACTTAATGTGTAAATTAAACAGACACTGTACAATGTCATCCATTCTGTGATAAATAGCTCCTACATGCAAAGTAACACGTTTAAGAAACTGCAAGACTATCGCATATTTCACATGAATGTTTATACAGTTGTATGTTAAATAAATGTTTAAGTTAACTGTGCACATCCTATAAGACATTTGAGTCAAGCAGCAGCATGGTGAGAACAACATCTCTCTGCTTGCCAGTATCAGCAGTACTCCACAACCATTAACTTTCAGAAAGACTCATATCTGTGACATTTTCAAAACCAATGTCCCTCACAACTGCTGTTAGCAATATAACTTTGGTTGTATTATTCAAACCATATCTCATCCCATGGCCAGTTGAACACAGTGCAAAAAATACAACTATTTACATAATTATATATGTAGAAGCAAGTGTTTTCATATTCTATGTACACTATCTGGTCTGTGACATAAGTCATTTACAAGTATACACCTCATACAAATTTCTCTGACAACAGAACCATTACTGAGAGATGCATTTGTAACTTGAATATTTCTTACTTAAAGGGAGGATGCCAGCTCCTCTGCCCAGAAAAACACACACACACACACACACACACACACACACACACACACACACACACCCCTGCACTACTGGTCTGTAGCCAGCATCTTTCAGCTTGGAGACATTGAACCATTTCAACAGCCTAATTGGTGTTACAGTTCTTTTAAGCTTCAGTTTGATGTGTTTGACAACAAGGTGGTGATCGCTGCCAAAATCCGCTCCTCTTCTAAAACGTACATCTTGTAAGGATTTTCGCCACTTGCCACTGATGAGAAGGTGGTCAATTTGTTTCTTGTCTCTTTGGTTAGGTGAGATCCAAGTAAGTTTCTGTGTTTCTTTGTGTGCAAATAGGATGATAATGTTGTTTATACCAAAGAAATCTATCAGTCGAGTACGGCACAATGTAAGTACAGCATTTGACAGTAGCATATGACACAATGTAAGTACAGCATGAGAGAGTAGATTAAAGCACAATGTAAGTATGGCATGTGAAAATAGAGTACAGCACAATGTAAGTACATCATGTGACAGTAGAGTATGGCACGGTGTAATTATAGCTTGTGACCGTAGAGTATGGCACTATGTAAGTAGGGCATACGACAATTGAGTACACCACAGTGTAAGTATAGCAAGAGTAAGTCGAATATGGCACAATGTAAGTAAGGCATATGACAGTCGAGAAAGGCATAATGTAAGTATGTAATGTGACAGTAACATGACAATGAGTATGGTCCAGTGACAGTAATGAGACAGTAGAATACAGGAAAATGTGACTACGTCATGTGATGGTAGAATGCAGCATAGTACAAGTTCACTATGTGATGACAACTTATTCTGTTATTACTTGTTCTCTGACTTTTCTTGTATACAATAGACATGTCTGACCTGAGTGTTGTTGTATGTAATCGACAGGTTTGTCCTATATGAATATAGTTGTATGTAATCGATAGTTCCATCCTAAGTTAGAGTTGTTGTGCATAAGAGATAGGTGTGATAAAAGTGAGTGTTGGTGAGGCTGAGGTGTTTGACACAGGGGGGTAGACTAGGAGGAGTCTCAGAGAGTGCTTCCGTTCCTCCACTGAGAGTCGAAGAAACAGATGAACAGAGAACCCAGGTGAGCTGGCAACAGACTAGTCTCTGTCTCTGTCTGTCTCTCTCTGTGTTTCTGTCTGCCTGTCTCTCTCTGTCTTTGTCTTTGTCTTTCTATCGCTCTCTATCTCTCTGTCTGTCTGTCTGTCTGTCTCTGTCTCTGTCTCTGTCTCTGTCTCTGTCTCTGTCTCTGTCTCTGTCTTGTCTCTGTCTCTGTCTCTGTCTCTGTCTGTCTGTCTGTCTTTTGCCCTGTCTGTCTGTCTGTCTGTCTGTCTGTTCTCTCTCGCTCTCTCCTCTCCCCTCTCTCCTCTCTCTCTTTTTCTTTTCTCTCTCTCTCCCCCCCCTCTCTCGCTCTCTCTCTTTTTTTTCTCTCTCTCTCTTTTTCTCTCTCTCTCTCTCTCCTCCTCCTCTCTCCCCCCTTCTATCTCATTCCATCCCTCCCTCTCTCTTCCTCATCCTCTCCCTTACCCTGTTCTTTTCAGTGTCCCTTTCTATGTCCCTTTCCCTCATTGTGTCCCTCCCTCCCTCCCTTCCTCTCACAACCGTTTCTGCCCTCAGTGAATAAAAGTGATGTCACACTGTCAAGAAAGCTGTTAACTGTGGCTGCTTCCAGCCAGTGCAGTGACAGTGTGACATGGTGTGACACAGTGTGACACGGTATGGTGTACTAAGTTGAATGATGAATCTTGTCTGTGTTTGTAAAATGTGTGAGTACTGGAGGATAACCCCAATGTTATGGTGCCCCACAAGAATTTTTTCCCCTTTGAACAAGAGAAACAAACAAGGTAAATAAGAATTGTCACATCTGGAGCTGGTCAGTCTCTTGACAGGGTTGACACCAACAGTGTGACCCTTATGAAGACACTACTTTGTGCATTTCTAAATTGATCCTATTTTAAAGTGGCCATTGTATTCAAATACTTTTTGTATTACTCAATCAAGCAATGTCATAGTATTTCACATACATTATACACGTACTTCTACAAGCACACTCCATACATATAACACACCACAAACACACAAACACACAAACACACAAACACACAAACACACAAACACACACAGAAAACAAAACACAGCCCCCCACACACACACACACACACACACACACACACACACACACACACACACACACACACACAACAACACACACACACACACTGCACTTCTGGTCTGTAGCCAGCATCTTTCAGCTTGGAGACATCGAACCATTTCAACAGCCTAATTGGTGTTACATTCTTTTAAGCTTCAGTTTGATGTGTTTGACAACAAGGTGGTGATCGCTGCCAAAATCCGCTCCTCTTCTAAAACGTACATCTTGTAAGGATTTTCGCCACTTGCCCATGAAAAAAAAGGTGGAATTGTTCTCCTTTTTATAGGGCAAACCCGGTTCTCCCAAATAGGTAAATGTTTTTATCAAGAAAAGTCAGAGAAAAAGTAATAACATAATAAGTTGTCATCACATAGTGAACTTGTACTATGCTGCATTCTACCATCACATGACGTAGTCACATTTTCCTGTATTTTACTGTCTCATTACTGTCACTGGACCATACTCATTGTCACATTACTGTCACATTACATACTTACATTATGCCTTTCTCGACTGTCATATGCCTTACTTACATTGTGCCATATTCGACTTACTCTTGCTATACTTACACTGTGGTGTACTCAATTGTCGTATGCCCTACTTACATAGTGCCATACTCTACGGTCACAAGCTATAATTACACCGTGCCATACTCTACTGTCACATGATGTACTTACATTGTGCTGTACTCTATTGTCACATGCCATACTTACATTGTGCTTTAATCTACTCTCTCATGCTGTACTTACATTGTGTCATATGCTACTGTCAAATGCTGCACTTACATTGTGCCGTACTCGACTGATAGACTTCTTTGGCATAAACAACATTATCATCCTATTTGCACACAAAGAAACACAGAAACTTACTTGGATCTCACCTAACCAAAGAGACAAGAAACAAATTGACCACCTTCTCATCAGTGGCAAGTGGCGAAAATCCTTACAAGATGTACGTTTTAGAAGAGGAGCGGATTTTGGCAGCGATCACCACCTTGTTGTCAAACACATCAAACTGAAGCTTAAAAGAACTGTAACACCAATTAGGCTGTTGAAATGGTTCGATGTCTCCAAGCTGAAAGATGCTGGCTACAGACCAGAAGTGCAGTGTGTGTGTGTGTGTGTGTGTGTGTGTGTGTGTGTGTGTGTGTGTGTGTGTGTGTGTGTGTGTGTGTGTGTGTGTGTGTGTGTGTCTGTGTGTCTGTGTGTCTGTGTGTGTTTGTGTGTTTGTGTGTTTGTGTGTTTGTGTGTTTGTGTGTTTGTGGTGTGTTATATGTATGGAGTGTGCTTGTAGAAGTACGTGTATAATGTATGTGAAATACTATGACATTGCTTGATTGAGTAATACAAAAAGTATTTGAATACAATGGCCACTTTAAAATAGGATCAATTTAGAAATGCACAAAGTAGTGTCTTCATAAGGGTCACACTGTTGGTGTCAACCCTGTCAAGAGACTGACCAGCTCCAGATGTGACAATTCTTATTTA
>JAODUO010002753.1:7500-19768 GCA_025642075.2 Ridgeia piscesae
ATGTGGTTATACATATGTTAGCTAATGTTGAAAACCAACTTGATGCGAGATCCAGTGGGTTGTCTATATTCTGGTGGGCTATGTTTATTCTAGTGGACTTAATCTGTTGGTGGGTTATTTTTATTCTGGTGGGCTATCTTTATGCTGGTGGGCTATATATATTTTGGTGGGTTATCTTAAGTTTAGTGGGCCATCTGTATTCTGGTGGGCTAATTTTATTTTGTTGGGCTGTTTTATTTAGTTGACATGTCTTTATTCTGCTGAACCGTCTACTGACATAGTGTTTGTGAGTGGTTAATTTTACTACTCGTTTTATATTTATTATCTAATCTCTCTGCTGTGAATGTTCACGTGCTATTTACACAAATATTCCCACTCCCTTGGAAGAAAGATTCAAACTGACTGAATCATAATTGTCAAACCATTCCATGAATGGCAAAACATTACCTTGTAGATACAAAAAAGATTATTAAACGCATACCATAGTGCCACACTGCTGTGTGATAAAACCTTAGTAGCACGAAGCAACATACATATGCACTAAGAAAAACATGCATACTTACAGGTTCGTGCATATAGACGGTTTCACAAGTTGTCAGCAGATGGTTTAAGCCAAGTTAATATTAATCTGTGCCATCACAGCCGCATTCACAATGTCATTTACTTTAGATGTGTTCACCATCTCTTTCTTTTTCAGGTACATTCTTCATATCATTCTCTTCACCAACATTCATAATCTATCTATCTCTCTGCCTCATTCTCTGTCTCTCTCTCTCTCCTATTTATCTCTCTCCCTCGCTCTCTTCAGACACGTTCACTGTCACTCTTCAGACATGTAAACTATCCCCGTCTCTTTCTCTCGCTCACTCTCTCGCTCTCACCAGCCACCCTCACCCACTTTACTGTCTTCTGTTTTGGACGCAACCTCTCTGTCTTTCTCTCTCCGTCTCTATCTTTCTTCAGCCACGTTAACCGTCACCTTTCAAACATGTACACACACTATCGCTCTCTCCCCCCACGTTGTCGCTTTTCTTCATGCAGCCATGCTCGCGTCCCTTATTATTTTATGGTGTGGACCCCACCTCTCTCTTTCTCTATCTCTCTCTCTCCAGCCACACTCACCCATTTTACTATCTTCTGCTGTGGACGCCACCTCCCTCCCTTTCTCTCTCACTCTCGCTTTCTCTCTTCAGCCACACTCACCCACTTTACTCTCTTCTGTTGGGTCTACAGCCTCTCTGTGTCTATCTTCAGCCACGTTAACCGTCACTCTTCTGACACGTACACTACCCCCATCTCTATCTATCTCTCTCTCTCTCTCTCCAGCCAATCATGATATGTCGGACTGAAGTCTCCATTTTCCCTATAGCAGCAGTCTGAAACATAAGGTTTCTTCAGCACATGGTCCACCCCTGGGATATGGGCCTTACTTACATCCTTGACTTCTTGCAACTACCATACTTTGATAGCGCTACTGTCCTCAACATATTCTACGCTCACCTTTGCAAGAGTTATGATTGTTGTGTAACTTGATAACCTGCCAGTACTCTGACGCTGGCCGTATGGCGCTGTCAGCATGAAACATGTTATCTGCCTTCTTCTACAGCCCACATGTAGGTCTTACGTCGTACTTGTGTGAATTGGATATTAATCCCTATTTTTTTTTGGCAATCAGTATGCACAACATTTACAAAAACAATTCATATTCCTGCTTATGTATGTATATATATATATATATATATATATATATATATATATATATATATATATTTTTTTGTTTTATATAAAACATATACACACATAAGTAGTTCAATGCAATTCTAAAATATCACAAAACCAGCTAAACTTATGAAATGGAATCAATGTGTGTGCACACAACATGTAGTGTTTGCATAAGGAACACCAACAGGGTATGAACCTGCCACACACAGCACTGAATCGACATTACCCTATACTATGCAAGTGAACAAAATTCTTCTGATATAATGAAAAGGAAAATATGTAAGTTGAAGATATGTTCGATATTTTCGTTATGTGTTATAGTGTTTTGATTGTTGTTTTACTGATGCAGGTACTTTGTCACGTGTTGTGTACACGTATGAAGGGGTGGTAATGTACGCGGTTATACTGATTGGGTAGTTGTATTTGTATTTACTGTGTTTCTTAATTATTTAAAAAATCTATAAATTTAACATGAATAAATATCTCATTGAAAAGATTATAACCAAAGGTTATACTAGATAACATATACATGTATAAATAAAAGCAAACAAATTTTAACAAGTATCTTAACATTGAATGATCGCAGTTATTTATTCATACATTGAATATATTATTATCAATATATTGTAGTTAGTTTTATTAACTTGTTGACGATTAAAGACGTCGTAGTATATTTAAATAGTAAAATGATTGTATTTACGATGAATAAAATAGTTATCATATAATGTATGCTATTAACTCTTTCACAATTTAAAATAGTTGCAGCATTTTTGTAACTTTTATTAATAATAATTATAGTTTTCTGTACGTGCAACAAATTAACTAAAGCTTACCGTGAAGCTGAGTTGTGCACGATTAAAACAACAGAAAATACTTGTTAAAGTTAAACATAAAACGCTGTTAAAACACTTGAATAGAACACAATACAAGCTTTGAATTTAATTAATATTCATAATATACAGTAACAATAACAGACTGTTTGAAAGAAAAACTTTGAAAAAGAAAAAGTGAGAGGGAATGAGGAAGTGGGAGACACTGGGTACATAGCCTATAGTACAATCTAATGCACTACTAGGGCCAGAGATACCTCATTGGTTGCTCCTCGGAACTTTCCTGTGGCAAGGTTAGTCACAATCCAAACTCCCTCACAACTGACCGACTTCCGCCGGAAGTGTTCCCTATGGGAGGGAAATACCTAGCCCAAGCCCCGGTGCGCCAGACCGGTTGTGACGCTCACTCGTGCGAGCGTCACTGGTACCCCCTTCCGCCACGTGCGGTTGAAACACTCAGTCAATAAAGGTAGCCATTTTGTTTGCTTATAAGCAATGTCCAGCCTTAGCTGGCGAAATTGTGGTGTCAACTTGTAAGACACGTAAGCTGAAAATATCTGACGTGATTTATGTTGTAGCATTACATTAAAACTCTGCTTATTACATTAAAACTCTGCTTATATGTTATGCTACATCATATGATACATCAAACATGTTAACACGCATAACTATAATTATTAATTTTGACTAATGCAGATTCATGGTATGAATAGCGGAAGTTGGGCAACAATATGGCGCACACATCGCCGACGTTTTCTCCTTCATAAAATTAAACAAGGCATTATGTTTAAACGCAGATACATATACCCGCATTGATATACGATAATTCATAATTTAAGATAATAAATAGATGCATTAAAACCTATTAGTTATTTGTTATTTTATTTAATAAATAAATACAATGCTCAGCTACGATTTATATCGATGCAAATCACAAGTGCATATATTCATTACATATCAAATATGTTCCAAAGTTATGTTTTGATTAACGAGAAATGGGTTATCTGCGTAATTATATTCATTGTAGAGTGACGCTAACATTTATGCATAATGATAATAATTTTAGTATTCCGTATGCGTGCTGGTTTTACTATACTGGTTAGCAATATAGAATGTCGACACTGTACCACGTGGCAATATATGTAATGTTTTCTACCAACAGTTGCATATTGCCGTTTTAAATACAACAACAACATTACACACATAGTCTACCTTAAAGCTCTGTAGCAGTCGTCGCTCTTTTTTGGCGTCTGATTTTATATCCCAATGTTTGATGATTCCCAAAGTGCAACATGTGCAGCT
Source organism: Ridgeia piscesae (assembly GCA_025642075.2). Taxonomy (NCBI): domain Eukaryota; kingdom Metazoa; phylum Annelida; class Polychaeta; order Sabellida; family Siboglinidae; genus Ridgeia; species Ridgeia piscesae. The sequence goes on from JAODUO010002753.1 coordinate 11,355, forward strand.
CATTCGAGAACAACTGTCAAAGCGTCAAATGTGTATCGTTTGCTGAATATCATACGATACACTGCACCCGACCCAACACGAATCATCCATAAACACGTAAAGTTGGTCTTGTACTGAAAACCAGAAGAACTGCATTTCGACTAGAACTGCACTTCGACGAATCCATGCTTTCGAACGAACGCTTAAGTCATTTGTTTGTAACAACTCTCAGGTGCAACGCGACAGATGTTACTAATCATACGTTGTCAATGTGTGCGTTCTTGCGCGGGACCAAGAACATACCATTGTCGGAGCCCGCACGTCAGGCTAAGAATGTCCACGGCAGTGAAGCTTTGCATTGTCTGTGTTAATTGACAATGAAACATGACAGGTATTACCGACGGACAAAACCAGGTTGCTTTGCACAGTAGTTTCACTCTTCTTGTCGAATGTGCAAATACCCATGACCGTACTGAATTGCGGCTGGCGGGGTGAAAAGGATTGGTGGAATAAAGTATGGAGGAAGACGGGTGTAGAGAGACAGTGATAAGGGAAATAGTAGAGGATAAAGAAAGTGAGGGAGAGCGAGAGGGAGAGGGGCGGCCAGTCAGGGAGGAAGAGAGATAGACAATATTTTGTATGTTTAAAGGAAGGGATGGGGGATGTGAAATCAACAGGAAGACAGACAAACAGAGACAAACAACCAACTTGTTCACTCTGACACATTGCGCATCAGAACGATAAGGGATTGCAACGCCACTCATTTATTATTATGCCTTTCTTCATCTATTTGCTAAAGTCCACAAGGAACAGTTTAAATAATAATCACAACGGTATTTTTTTTTTTTTTTTTTTTTTTTTTTTTTTTTTTTTTGTGTGTGTGTGTGTGTGTGTGTGTGTGTGTGTGTGTGTGTGTGTGTGTGTGTGTGTGTGTGTGTGTGTGTGTGTGTGTGTGTGTGTGTGTGTGTGTGTGTGTGTGTGTGTGTGTGTGTGTGTGTGTGTGTGTGTGTGTGTGTGTGTGTGTGTGTGTGTGTGTGTGTGTGTGTGTGTGTGTGTGTGTGTGTGTGTGTGTGTGTGTGTGTGTGTGTGTGTGTGTGTGTGTGTGTGTGTGTGTGTGTGTGTGTGTGTGTGTGTGTGTGTGTGTGTGTGTGTGTGTGTGTGTGTGTGTGTGTGTGTGTGTGTGTGTGTGTGTGTGTGTGTGTGTGTGTGTGTGTGTGTGTGTGTGTGTTGAAACATAGCCCTTTCCACCAACATTGTGATGTGTAATTCATAATTGTTGTGGTTGAAAAATATATATATATAATCTTCCCAAGTGACATGCTTGGCAGTAAAGGGTTTTCAGTGGTGGGAGGTACTGTAAGCTTTATGAAACTTGTCACAGCCTGGGCCATTCTTATTGTTTATCTTTAGGCCTAGTCGGAATGATAAACAGGCATTGATGAAGTGCGAGTAGAGATTGTGGCTGAGCGAGTTGGAATATGATCGACAAATTAATTGCTGAACACCTGCAAGAGAGAGGGGAATGAAGAATGAGGCTGATAGTCCGGATATAGAAAAGAAAGGGAGATGTGCATGACCCAGGATAAATAGAGGTGCTACGTTGCTAAGCCATATGTTGAAGTTTCTGGAAAGAATCGTGGATGGCAGAATAAGCGCTGTAGTGTAAGGGGAATCGGCGAAGAACAGCTGGAGTTTAGACAAGGAAGAGGAACAACCGATGGGATGTTTGCCCTGAGGTAGCTAGTTGAGAATAAACTGGAAGGACAGGAGGATATGGCAATTAGATTCATAGACCTGTGGCCAGGTGCATGACACACACCCAAGTCCAAAACACACCCAAGTTATGGCAAATAACACCTAGGTGACACCTTGCCAGTTGGAGCGGTTGCATGACACACACCCAGCTGGGTTATGTCACAAGTTAGGCGGAACTTTCTGGGGCAACTCGAAGCAGCCCCAACTGCAGCTGGGTGACTCACAGCGCGTTGTATCAATGGCAGCAGTTGTTTACTGCTTGTGTAAATTCTACGACTGTCCGCATAATCGTGGACATAAGGGTGTTTACCTACATGTCAGTCTGTCAATGTTGAATGGTAATTACTAAATATTGACAAATTAAATTGCTATTATTATTAAATGATTTTTTTCTTTGCATTTATTATTACTGTATACGTGATTGTACATAGTTCATAGTGACAGTATGTATATCTTCATAAATATGGACATTATTGGCCTTTTACTAAGATGTGTAGATCTATGAAAGTGGCGTGCTTCTTATAACATATTGACTAATTAATTAAATTATTATTACATTATTTATTTATTTACATTTGTAACGTTCTGTTAATGTAGTTATACACATTGCATAATAATATGTGTTATTATCTTCATAATCATGGACATTGCGGCCTTTTGTTTTTATATTGGTCTGTATACGAATATTGATTAATTTATTAATATTACATAACTATTAAATCATACCTCTTACCACAATTGCAGTTTTTTTACAAATTGTATATTTATATAAACATATATTCATGGACATTGTGCCATTTTACAAAAACCGTTTCTTGCTAATTATTACGTATTAACTAATTTATTTATTTATTACTACATGACTAGGTAATATATATTTATTCTCATAATAAATGTGGTTATGCACACTGCATAATATGTATAAATATCTTCATATTTATGAACTCTGCTGGTCTTAATTAGAATGTGTTGGTCTGTTAACTTGGTGCACTACTTAGGTAATAGTAACTAATTAACTGAATTAATTAGTATGAAGAAAAAATATTGCAAATTTATTACTCCATTCAATGCATTTCAAAACACTGCGAACAATATTTTAATAGTTATATAAATAACACAGTTATGCAATTTTAAATTCACTTTTATTCAAATATTTATCAACAGAAAAATAAATGAGCTCATTGCCAGTTTTTAGGTCCTCCACACTCCGCAACCTCGTCGATAGAGCGTTGACCTCTGCCATCACATCATTCCATCCCTTGTTCTGTCCCTGTTGGACAAGGTTGATTTTAATCGGCCTTGTAACAGTTCTTATATTTGGCCGTACGCCTGCATTAAGGCCATAATCTCAGCATGAGAAAGGTTGTCCTTATAATGTCGCTGTTGTCTCACTGCTTCCACCATGAGGACTGTCTGAGGTGAACTGAATTCTGGGAAGATTTGTTCTCAAAACGCGGCAATCCGCTTATTGGTTACTCGTGTCGGTATCCCCTAGTTGGGCGGCATCTGGGTGGCTGTTGTGCACGGTCACCCAGCTAGGTGACACCTAGAGAGATGGGGGTAATTTTACCGCTTAACTTGGGTGCGTGTCATGCAACCGGCCACTGGAGAAGGCCTATGCTACAATCTCAAGAGAAATGACAATGGGAACACTGATGTGGATGGGGGTCCCAGGGGGAGGTCAGATTGGTGCAGGGGACACGAAGAGCAGGGAGCTGTGTGGACCGGGGGTGTAAGGAGAGTCCAAAGTAAATGTTGGCCTGATACATGGGAGCGCCTTGACCCCATTGTTTTTATCGCTATGGTGGAACTGATAAGCAGAAAGATTTGAATAAGTCATATTCCACACACAAAAAATGGTACGCAGGTGGTCTGACAGTGGTGGAAGATGGGAAACCATGCAAATCTCCAAGAACAGTTGATAAAGTGGAAAGATATTTTCAGCAGACATGGATTGAGAGTACGCTTGGTGAAGACGGAGGTAATGTGGGTGGGATTTAGAAGGAAAGAGCTGTAAATACACCTGGATGGGAAGAAGCTTAAGCAAAGAGACAATTTTGCCTACCTGGGTGGAGCGATATGTAGGGTTGACATTTCGCCAATCTCGAAAGGGAAAACCTTTGGGGTGTGGCTTGGACGTTGGCGTGGGTGTTCAGTTAAAAAAGGTAAAGGTAACTAACTTCTTATATAGAGCAGTATCCCTTCCTCAGAAAAATGTGTCAACTTATAAAGTATCACCCTGCAATCTGTGCTGTGCGGCTTCATTTGGTACATAGGGAGTCTTACCTCACTACCAAACAAGGTGAAAACATTGAAAACAATGGCATATCCACTTATTTGGCACAGTAAACCCAAGGCTTTGAAAAGGGAATCACTATTAAACACATTTGCTGACGAAGGTCTTAACATTGTAGATATTAGAACTAAAATATAATCTCTATTTGTGAAACTTCAGCAATTAATTAAAGAGCATAGAGCCAAGTAGACCTTCTTAGTAGTGTATTGGCTAGGTATACAGTTAAAGAGTATGTACTTCTGCTCCGCCTTTACCCACCTTAAATGTCATGGTACTGGTTCACGTGCGGGTAATCTAGTCGGGGAGACAAGCCGTCAATCGATGTCTTTTCGAAGACTTTCAATGTTATTAGTAAGATCATTTCTTTCAAATTAAGCTATTGCTTAGAACTGTATCAGCTTAGAGAACATGTTAAAGGCGCTTCTTTCGAGTTTCACTTGCTCCGCGCAACATAATCGGCACATCCCATGATCGTTCGACAAACAGTCACACGTGCGTGGACAGCCAGTCTCTGCCACGCCCCACGACCGTCGTCCGGTACAAAATTACGCAACGTGTACTGGAGCGCCAGCGACCGATGTCGCTTCGATCAGCACAGCAACTTGTCTCTTGTTTCGGCCGGCCGCATCTATTCACACTCATTCAACTGGATCGTGTTTACAAACACGCCGAACGCTGATATGAACATGTGGGGGTCGGTCACATTTGATTTGTGGGTGACCTAGTGGCGTGTTGACCCCCACCAATTTGGTGTCAATCGTAAATAATGTGTAATTATAATATTGTTGGTGTTGGTTGTACATAATTATGTATAATGCATGTAGGTGTTGATTTCCAATGCCTTTGAAGCCGGCATGTTTGCTGATACTATACTTATGTAACTGTTGTTTATAATAATGTGTATATATTAAAGTCATTCAGTTGGCCAATTTCAATCAAACTTGGTCTTGCATTATTGCTTTGCATAGGAGGGTGTATGTGACGGCAGTAGCATACAACAATCCTGTGAGTTGATAATTCAAGTGGCGACATCAGGTGGATTAGGCCAGTAGTAATCTCAGTAATACCCTAGCGGCGTCCGTAGTAATCAGCCCGAGTCTCTATAAATCCAGTTCAAACCAGTACTCGTCCCATTCGCTACTTTGAGTTCGACGAGAAGCAGCATCATCATTTATTGCAGAATTCAATTTAATTCATTCGTATTTGCAAATTTATAGTTGTTTGCATCACAATGTTGGTGGAAAGGGCTATGTTTCAACACACACACACACACACACACACACACACACACACACACACACACACACACACACACACACACACACACAACACACACACACAAACAAAAAACACACACACACACACACACACACACACACACACACACACACACACACACACACACAACACACACACACACACAAAACAAACACACACACACACACACAAAAAAACACAACACACACACACACACACACACACACACACACACACACACACACACACACACACACACACACACACACACACACACACACACACACACACACACACACACACACACACACACACACACACACACACACACACACACACACACACACACACACACACACACACAATACACGTTGTGATTATTATTTAAACTGTTCCTTGTGGACTTTAGCAAATAGATGAAGAAAGGCATAATAATAAATGAGTGGCGTTGCAATCCCTTATCGTTCTGATGCGCAATGTGTCAGAGTGAACAAGTTGGTTGTTTGTCTCTGTTTGTCTGTCTTCCTGTTGATTTCACATCCCCCATCCCTTCCTTTAAACATACAAAATATTGTCTATCTCTCTTCCTCCCTGACTGGCCGCCCCTCTCCCTCTCGCTCTCCCTCACTTTCTTTATCCTCTACTATTTCCCTTATCACTGTCTCTCTACACCCGTCTTCCTCCATACTTTATTCCACCAATCCTTTTCACCCCGCCAGCCGCAATTCAGTACGGTCATGGGTATTTGCACATTCGACAAGAAGAGTGAAACTACTGTGCAAAGCAACCTGGTTTTGTCCGTCGGTAATACCTGTCATGTTTCATTGTCAATTAACACAGACAATGCAAAGCTTCACTGCCGTGGACATTCTTAGCCTGACGTGCGGGCTCCGACAATGGTATGTTCTTGGTCCCGCGCAAGAACGCACACATTGACAACGTATGATTAGTAACATCTGTCGCGTTGCACCTGAGAGTTGTTACAAACAAATGACTTAAGCGTTCGTTCGAAAGCATGGATTCGTCGAAGTGCAGTTCTAGTCGAAATGCAGTTCTTCTGGTTTTCAGTACAAGACCAACTTTACGTGTTTATGGATGATTCGTGTTGGGTCGGGTGCAGTGTATCGTATGATATTCAGCAAACGATACACATTTGACGCTTTGACAGTTGTTCTCGAATGAGCTGCACATGTTGCACTTTGGGAATCATCAAACATTGGGATATAAAATCAGACGCCAAAAAAGAGCGACGACTGCTACAGAGCTTTAAGGTAGACTATGTGTGTAATGTTGTTGTTGTATTTAAAACGGCAATATGCAACTGTTGGTAGAACATTACATATACATATATTGCCACGTGGTACAGTGTCGACATTCTATATTGCTAACCAGTATAGTAAAACCAGCACGCATACGGAATACTAAAATTATTATCATTATGCATAAATGTTAGCGTCACTCTACAATGAATATAATTACGCAGATAACCCATTTCTCGTTAATCAAAACATAACTTTGGAACATATTTGATATGTAATGAATATATGCACTTGTGATTTGCATCGATATAAATCGTAGCTGAGCATTGTATTTATTTATTAAATAAAATAACAAATAACTAATAGGTTTTAATGCATCTTTTATTATCTTAAATTATGAATTATCGTATATCAATGCGGGTATATGTATCTGCGTTTAAACATAATGCCTTGTTTAATTTTATGAAGGAGAAAACGTCGGCGATGTGTGCGCCATATTGTTGCCCAACTTCCGCTATTCATACCATGAATCTGCATTAGTCAAAATTAATAATTATAGTTATGCGTGTTAACATGTTTGATGTATCATATGATGTAGCATAACATATAAGCAGAGTTTTAATGTAATAAGCAGAGTTTTAATGTAATGCTACAACATAAATCACGTCAGATATTATCAGCTTACGTGTCTTACAAGTTGACACCACAATTTCGCCAGCTAAGGCTGGACATTGCTTATAAGCAAACAAAATGGCTACCTTTATTGACTGAGTGTTTCAACCGCACGTGGCGGAAGGGGGTACCAGTGACGCTCGCACGAGTGAGCGTCACAACCGGTCTGGCGCACCGGGGCTTGGGCTAGGTATTTCCCTCCCATAGGGAACACTTCCGGCGGAAGTCGGTCAGTTGTGAGGGAGTTTGGATTGTGACTAACCTTGCCACAGGAAAGTTCCGAGGAGCAACCAATGAGGTATCTCTGGCCCTAGTAGTGCATTAGATTGTACTATAGGCTATGTACCCAGTGTCTCCCACTTCCTCATTCCCTCTCACTTTTTCTTTTTCAAAGTTTTTCTTTCAAACAGTCTGTTATTGTTACTGTATATTATGAATATTAATTAAATTCAAAGCTTGTATTGTGTTCTATTCAAGTGTTTTAACAGCGTTTTATGTTTAACTTTAACAAGTATTTTCTGTTGTTTTAATCGTGCACAACTCAGCTTCACGGTAAGCTTTAGTTAATTTGTTGCACGTACAGAAAACTATAATTATTATTAATAAAAGTTACAAAAATGCTGCAACTATTTTAAATTGTGAAAGAGTTAATAGCATACATTATATGATAACTATTTTATTCATCGTAAATACAATCATTTTACTATTTAAATATACTACGACGTCTTTAATCGTCAACAAGTTAATAAAACTAACTACAATATATTGATAATAATATATTCAATGTATGAATAAATAACTGCGATCATTCAATGTTAAGATACTTGTTAAAATTTGTTTGCTTTTATTTATACATGTATATGTTATCTAGTATAACCTTTGGTTATAATCTTTTCAATGAGATATTTATTCATGTTAAATTTATAGATTTTTTAAATAATTAAGAAACACAGTAAATACAAATACAACTACCCAATCAGTATAACCGCGTACATTACCACCCCTTCATACGTGTACACAACACGTGACAAAGTACCTGCATCAGTAAAACAACAATCAAAACACTATAACACATAACGAAAATATCGAACATATCTTCAACTTACATATTTTCCTTTTCATTATATCAGAAGAATTTTGTTCACTTGCATAGTATAGGGTAATGTCGATTCAGTGCTGTGTGTGGCAGGTTCATA
>JAODUO010002755.1:0-5000 GCA_025642075.2 Ridgeia piscesae
CTATAGAAAAATCTACAAATTTCTGTAGAAAACTATAGGCCCTGTAAAATCTTTAGAAAAATCTATAGTTTTCTATAGAAAACCATAGGCGTGGGAAATTCTATAGAAAAATCTATAGTTTTCTATAAAAAGCTATAGTTTTCTATAGAAAACAAGGGCCCATAAAATTTAAAAAAAATCTATATTTTTCTTAGAAAACTTTTCCCCCATAACATCATAAAAAAATCAGGGTTTTTTTCTTTATTCTTTAAAAAACTATACCCCCCTGAATTTTAAAAAAATTTTAGTTTCCTATAGAATTCAAGAAAACAAAGACCCCAAACAACAAAAAAAATTTAGTTTTTCAAAAAATATTTTTGAAAACTATAGCCCCCGTGAATTTATAGAAAATTTATAGTTTCCTATAGAATTCTATAGAAAACTATAGACCCCATAAAATCTATAGAAAAATCTATAGTTCTTTAGAAAACTATAGAAAAATCTATAAAATTATATAGAAAACTTTAGGCCACACACAATCTATAGAAAATTCTGTAGAATTCTATAGAAAACTGCAAAATTCTATAGAATTCTATAAATTCTATAGAATTCTATAGAAATCTATAGAAAATCTATAGTTTTCTTAAATTTTTCGCAAGGGACACCCAGTTCAGGCTTTCGAGCATGGTGGTCACACTGCTGCGTCGATGGTAGTCGATCTTCGTGAAGCGGGCAGCCTGTCGCTGCACGTTCTCCACAGATTTGATGTTTTTCTCTGTGGGCGGATTGCATACCGTCGACACATACTCCACGATTGGCCTGACAAACGTTTGGTAGCATAACGTTTTGATAGCCTCGGGGCATCTGTTGATGTTGCGCTGTAGGAAGGCCCTGGTGTTGTTGGCTTTCTTTGTCACGTTGCTGATATGATCATTCCACGACAGAGTTCTGTCTATGGTTAGTCCAAGGTACTTGGCGCCTTTAACCTTCTTTAGTTGGTGTTCCTGTACGGAGTAATTGGTGACAATTTTCCTTTTCCTTCTGTTAGTGATTCGGATGACTTCGCATTTGTCTGGATTAAACTCCACCAGCCAGTCCACCTCTCATGTTTGCAGTTTGTATATGTCTTCTTGCAATGTCTCTGCGTCATGTGTTGTGTTGATGTTGCGACATAGGAGCCAGTCGTCAGCAAAGAGTGGTATGGTTGAGGAAACTTGGTTTGGTAGTTCGTTTATGTTGCAAATGAAGAGGATGGGGGCAAGTACAGATCCCTGTGGGACGCCTGAGGTCATTGGGACCGGTGAAGACTTTTTCCCTTCCTCTGAGCGACTGCTCGGAAAGCTTTTCACCCATTCCAGCGTCTTCCCTCGCATACCGTAGTGATGGAGTTTGGTTGCCTGGTGGTGGTGGGGCACAGTGTCAAACGCCTTTGATGAGTCCAGCAGCACAGTGTCAATCTGGCCATCCTCATTGAGACACTTCGCAAGGTCGACAGTTTGAATGAGTTGCATCTCACAGGATCTACGTTTATGGAATCCATGTTGGTGGTCAGACAAGATGTTGTGACGTTCCAAATGGTTCATTAAGTTACTACGTATGATGTGTCCCAATGTCTTGCAGGCGATGCTTGTGATAGATATAGGTCTGTATTTCGAAGGAGAGTGTCTCGCTCCTTTCTTGTACACTGGTATGACCCAGGCATGCTTCCAGGCTGCTGGTACTCTTCCTTGGTTAAGTGATGCCTGGTAGATGTATGATGCCTCCTGTTATCCATCAGGGGCTGTTTGGGAATTTCCTGGCAATGCTGGATATGGCATCACACGTGGAGGTTGAATAGTCAGTATTGTTATCTGTAAGTCAGTAAATTCCAATTACAATGAGAGGAGCGTGATGTTTTCAGTTTTAGAGCAATCAACTAGCACGGCGTCGGTATCATTATCTGTGAGAGGGTAGTCCAGTCTTGATAGCAATCATGACCCCTCCATAGCCATCAGCCCGATATTTCCTTTTTCTGTCCCTTCTCTTGACAGTATATATATATATATATATATATATATATATATATATATATATATATATATATATATATATATATATATATATATATCGAACAGACTGTGGGAACTATAGAGGAATATATCTTCTTTCCATAGCAGGCAAGTTATTCGCCAGGAACCTCCTCAACAGACTATCTACCCACATAACACCAGAGGTAGTTCCGGGGACACATTGTGGCTTCAGAGGTAACCGGAGCACCGTGGATATGATATTTTGTCTCCGACAGCTACAAGAAAAGTGCATTGAGCAGGACCGCCCACTGTACATTTTATTTGTCGACTTCTGTAAGGCGTTCGATGCAGTTGAGAGGACCGGTGTATGGCAGTTACTGAGGAAGTATGGCTGCCCATGAAATTCACAACAATGTTCGAGGCACTACATACCGGAATGATGGCGAATGTTAGTGTTGGAGGAAAAGTCTCGGAATCGTTCGGTGTCACAAAGCAAGGTTGTGTACTGGCCCCACGCTCTTCTCCATCTTCCTGTCAGCAGTGCTCGACGAGGCTTTCCGAGACATGGGGGATGGCGTCTACATACAGTCCAGACAGAACGCTGACCTATTCAACGTCGCACACTTCAGAGCGAAGACCAAGACTACTCGGATACTATTATTCGCAGATGACAGTTGCACACTCTGCTGAAGAGATGCAGAAAATAGTGGATGCTTTCTCCGATGGGTCAAAGAAGTTCGGCCTGAAGATTAACATCAAGAAAACCGAGGTGCTGTACCAACCCAACTTTTCAAGAACCCGAGAGGAGGTATTAGGGTTGATGGAAACAAGCTGAATTCTGTTCTGGAAATCACCTACCTCGGAAGCACTATATCAAGTAATGGGTGCATTGACGATGAAAAACAGAGGAGGATGGCCAAGGCTAGTGCATCTTTCGGCCGACTACTCCAGAGACTATGGAACAACCACCACGTGTCCCTGCGGGTTAAAGACAATATACTGTATACCGTACAATCGTGCTGTCCACCCTCCTTTATGGAGCCGAGGCCTGGACAGTGTACAGACGACAGGTGAAAAAGCTGCATGTTTTCATGATGCGACATTTGCTTTCGATCATGAGGATAACCTGGATGGAAAAAGTGACAAACAAGGAAATACTCGAACGGACAGGGCTGCCATCTCTGGAAGATCTTTTGATCAGAAAGAATCTCCGATGGACTGGACACCAGACAGGCTACCAAAAATAGGTTATCTACTTTCAACTGTCTTCTGATCACAGAAAGAGAGGGCGCCCTCGTCTCCGGTTCAAGGATACCATCAAAAGAAACCTGAAGCTGAGAGACATAAAGACCAACTCATGGACATCACTCACAGCAGAGAGAAAAATGGAACGCATTAGTCAAGTGATGGAAGCAGTCTTTGTCGCATCGTGACCGACAGCATGACGACGACGACGATGATACACACACACACACACACACACACACACACACACACACACACACACACACACACACACACACACACACACACACACACACACACACACACACACACACACACACACACACACACACACACACACACACACACACACACACACACACACACATACACACACACACACACATATATATATATATATATATATATATATATATATATATAATATAAATATATATATATATATATATATATATATAATATAAATATCATATACATATATAGAAATTACATGCATATAGGTATAATATAAATTGTCTCCCGTCCACCCACTTTTAGGGGGAGGGGGAGGGGGGAGGGGGAGGGGAGGTGTAGTGTGTAGTGCCTCTTTGCGGCTGAAAACATGACAGGAACTGTGACGCTAATTTAGCAGACTAGTCGTGGCGTCATATATTAAGCCACGTATGTTGGAAGATCTGAGTAATCCGTTTAGCAAGATCAGTGACCTGTTGTAGCGTACAGTAGCACAAGTGCTGAAACAGAACCGCAGTGCGTAAGCCTATGTATTTCAGTAAGTGAATAGGCTTACTGTGTATGCACTAAGGCCAGCGGGCCAGACTGGCGCGGTGCGCTGCAGTGCGGTGCAGTGCGGTGCGGGCCAGGCTGGGGGCCAGTGGCCAGTGGCCGGTTGCATGACACGCACCCAAGTTAGGCGGTAAAATTACCCCTATCTCTCTAGGTGTCACCTAGCTGGGCGACCGGATTAGGTGCGGTGCACAACAGCCACCCAGATACCGCCCAACTAGGGGATACCGGCTAGCGGATTGCCGCGTTTTGAGAACAAATCTTCCCAGAATTAATTTCACCTGTGAGAGTCCTCATGGTGGAAGCAGTGAGACAACAACGAAATTATAAAGACAACCTTTCTCATGCTGAGATTATGGCCTTAATACAGGCGTACGGCCAAATATAAGAACTGTTACAAGGCCGATTAAAATCAACCTTGTCGAACAGGGACAGAAATACGGATGGAATGCTGTGACGCAGAGATCAACGCTCTATCGACGACGTTGCGGAGTGTGGACGACCTGAAGAAAAACTGGCAATGAGCTAATTGTTGTGTTTTGATATAGTTGCGGGGCGGGTGTAGGCTCATCTTTCCAGCCCACATTGTTTGTGCCTGTTAGTTGGGGGATTATGTGATAGCCTTTTGTTTGTGTGACACATGGGTCTGATGCTGTGCACGTGTTCATACACATGTGCATGCAAAACTAGTGCGTGCTAATCTGTGCAAAATCACTAAGTAGTTGTACTAAATAAGGCCTGAGTGATCTCGCATTGTCATTGCCGACTCTTAGCAGAAACTTTTACTTACTTGATAACCATATCCAATGTATTTATCATAGCATTTGTTACAAGATATTGGCTCTAATATATTATAATAAGTATTTAATAAAAACAAACTGAAGCTATTCATAAGGGGTTCTGTGAGCAAGTCGAACGACAGGTCTTTGTACATTCAACGCGTTTATTGGGTATGTATACAGCTCACAGAGGGCGACCCGCTCC
>JAODUO010002755.1:10000-17500 GCA_025642075.2 Ridgeia piscesae
TAGGCTTCGACAAATTGTAAACAAGATTGAGCAAATCTCTTTATTTGATATAGTATATAAGAGATAAAGCAATAAGAGTAACAACTACATATGTAAGATAAAACTGTGAATAGGTATCATTGTTATTAAAAATAAACAAGCGTTTTAGTAGGAAACCCTTGTTTGTTTATATAGGTAGTGTCCAAAGTTTCCGCTAGGGAACGGTACCAGTACAGACTAAACTTATTGTTCATGGTAGTATAGGTAGTAAGTGTTTATAACAAAAAGTGTGCTGCAGTTGCTGTTCACAATAAACAAACAGTCTTTCTAAAGACTAAGTTGGTTTAAACTAAGAGTTGATTTTGACAAATCGTAATATGGCACATGGCAAGCGGCAAGTGAAGGCAAGGAGGCACTTGGTATGTAACCACTGCCACAGCTTGGTGGATTTTGCTGTATCGGGGTGCGGAAAAACTTGGTCAGAGACAACGGAGGAAGGGTTTACATTCCAATGTTTAGGGTGTTGGAAAGTGGACTGTCTGACAGCAGAGTTAGCTAGGCTAACGGATATTGTGAAGGGGATGCAGAGTGGAGGGAGGGTGATTGCAAGGACAACAAATGGAGAAAGAACAACAGGAAACATGACATGCAGGAAGGTGACAGGGGAGAAAGTGACAGTAGAGAAGGAGGGAGGGACAAGGGACAGGAGATGAGAGAAGTAGATGCGACAGGAGGTAAGACGAATGGAAGAAAGGAAGTGAGAGGTGATGTGACCAAACGGAAGTCAATAACAAGGACGATGACAGGAAGAAAAGAGACCGGAAAGAAAGGAACAACAGAGAAAGAGTGATGCAAAACGGAGGAGCTACTCTGAAGCAGTGATCGAGGGGGCACTGAGAACAGAAAGGGTATTTATGGGAGACTCCATTTTGCGAAAGACAGACAGGACATTAAGCAAAGGAGAAGACGTTGTAGTTTGTCTTCCGGGGGCTAGGATAGAGCATGTGACTGAACGGGTAGAGAACGTATTGGGGCATGGCCAAGCGGGGTCTATATTAGTACATGTAGGAACGAACAATGCAGACAGGGATGGAACAACCAGGATAGTAAAGAGATACAGAGAGTTGGTAGAGACACTGAAGAAGACGAGAGTTGAACAGATCATACTCTCAGGAATCTTGCCAGTGATGAGGGGAAGGGGAACAACATTTAGAAATTGCAAGAGGATGGCAATTAACGGACTATTAGAGCAGATGTGTGAAGAAGAAGGAGTTGGATTTGTAGATTTGTGGGGATATTTTGTTGGTAAAGAAGACATGTTTATGAGAGATGGCCTCCATCTAAGCGGAAAGGGCGCAGCAGTGTTCTCCGAGAACCTTCTTCGATCGATGAATAATGGAACAGGTTGCAACTTTTTAAACTAGTTTCGCAGGGGATACACAGAGAAGCCAAATACTAGAGGCATAGATAAAGATAGCAAAAAGACATCAGCAAAGAACAGCCTGGAAAGCCCTACGGAATTTGGTTATAAATGTGTTTGTTTAAATGCAAGGAGCATAGTAAACAAAGAAATGAACTAAACATTATGGTAGAAGATATTGACCCTCACATAATAGGTATAACTGAATCTTGGGCCACACCCGATATATCAGATGCCGAATTAGGAATGACAGGGTATGTAATGTTTAGGAAAGATAGATTAGGAAGAAGGGAGGCGGAGTTATTTTATATATTAAAGAATCCATCCAAGCTTATGAAATAAAATTAGAAAAAGAAGCAGAATGTGAAGAAGCTGTCTGGTGTAACATAGTTACAGGAAAGTCAACATTAACTGTTGGGTTAGTGTATCGGAGTCCAAACATAAGCATGGAAGAGAATGAAAAAATACATAACGCTATCAAAGAAGTGAGTAAACGGGACTGTATTATTATGGAGGATTTTAACCATGGGCATATACAGTGGACATCTATACAGAGTACCGGGAGAGAGGATCAAGAGTTTTTAAATTTAGTACAAGATAGTTTCCTTTCTCAACATGTGTTAGAAGCAACCAGGGGCGAGAACGTGTTAGACATAGTATTGAGCTCACAGAAGGAATTTGTTGATAATGTCAAGATATGTGAGCCACTGGGGTGTAGTGATCACAACCAGATACATTTTATCATCAAAGTAAAGGGAGAACGGAATAGAAAAATAAGGTACAGGAAAAAATTTCACAAAGGAAGATATAAGGACATGAGGGAATATTTAGCAAAGATAGACTGGAATAACACACTGAAGAATAAGACAGCAACAGAATGCTGGAATATTTTAAAGAGTGAAATTGACTGCGTCGTTGACAAATTTGTCCCCTTGAAAAAACAGGGGAAACGGTCAAAGAAGAAACACTTATCGAAGGAAGCCATTAGAAAAATCAAGTACAAGCAAATGATGTGGAAGACATATAGACATACCGGAACTGAAGAAGACTATAGCATTTATAAAGAAGCACTTAATCAAGCTACAGCTGAAATTAGAAATTCAAAGAGAAGCTACGAACAAAAAATTGCTTTTAATATAAAACATGACAGCAAGAGTTTTTATGCGTATGTTCGAAGTAAACAGAAAGTTCAGGATAAGGTCGGTCCTCTAGAAGGTAGTGATGGAAACATAATAACAGAGGGATTCTTAATGGCAGAAAACTTAAATGAGTACTTTAGTTCGGTGTTTACCAGGGAAGATATTAGTATATTACCAGTACTTGAGACTAAGTTCAAAGGGAGAGAGTTTGACTATTTAGGACAACTAATTGTAACCCCAACAATGGTAGCTATGAAAATAAGAGATATGAAGGATGGGATTCCTCCCAAATTACTATTGGAAATTGTAGAACAAATCAGCATACCGCTTGCAACTGTGTTCAATTTGTCATTAGAGGAGGGAATAGTTCCGTTAGAATGGAAAGAAGCAAACATTATACCATTATTTAAAAAAGGTTCGAGAAACAAGTCAGAGAACTATAGACCAGTGAGTATGACATCGGTGATTTGCAAACTATTAGAAAGACTAATTAAAAATCACCTGGTTGATTTTCTTGTTAAAAATAAATTGATAAACCCATCTCAACATGGGTTTTTAAAAGCGAGGTCATGCTTAACAAATATGTTATGTTTTTTGGAAGATGTCACAAAGTGGCTAGATGAGGGATCACCAGTAGATATAATCTACTTAGATTTAAAAAAGCCTTTGACAAAGTGCCACACCAAAGACTACTACTTAAACTAAAGGCCCATGGCATAGGAAATGGAATGATCAACTGGATAGAAAAATGGCTTATTGATAGAAGACAAAGAGTAGTAGTTGATGGGAGGTTTCAAACTGGAAAACGGTTTTGAGTGGAGTACCGCAGGATCAGTACTGGGACCTATTTTATTCTTAATATATATCAATGATTTGGATGATGACATAACAAGCAAGGTGTTGAAGTTTGCGGACGACACAAAAGTGTTTAGGAAAATTAAAAGTGATGCAGATAGACAGCATTTACAAGATGATCTTAATAAGTTGATAGAATGGTCTGAGAAGTGGCAAATGCTGTTTAATTTTGGAAAGTGTAAGTGCCTTCACACAGGACATGGGAATGAAGATGCACAATATACAATGGGTGATACTGTACTAAATACTACTTAAAGGAAAAGGACTTAGGGTTAACTATTAGTGCTGACATGAAGGTATCAGAGCAGTGTGGAATTGCAGCAGCGAAGGGAAACCAAATTCTTGGATTAATTAGGCGAAATATAGTGTACAAAGAAAAAGAACTAATAATACCGCTGTATAAAACAATAGTTAGGCCTCACTTAGAATATTGTATACAAGCATGGAGGCCATATCGCAAGAAGGATATTGATATGCTAGAAAGAGTACAAAGGAGAGCAACCAAAATGATACCAAAACTCAGGAATATTAGTTATGAAATGCGTCTAAAAGAATGTGGTTTAACAACACTAGAAACCAGAAGATTGAGAGGAGATCAGATTGAGGTGTTTAAAATATTGAATGGATATGAAAATATTGACAGAAATATTTTTTCACAGTCAAGGAAGAGAGAAGGACTAGAGGACATGGAGTTACATTAGCAAAGAAGCAGTGTAGACTAGATATTAGAAAATTTTCATTTTCACAAAGAACAGTAAACGAATGGAACAGATTATCAGCTGATTGTGTAGGTGCTAGTAGTGTTAATATATTTAAAAATAAAATCGACATATACCTAAGAAGGGCGGGGTATACTTAGATAGATAGGTTGGACTCTCGATAAGCCAAATGGCTTCCTAGTCCACCTGCCATCTAGAGTTGAATCTCTAGGTGGCAATCTTGTTAAATACAACGGCGCAGTATCTTATGAGCTGTGGTAATACCACACAGTTATTTCAACGACGTATAAGCTTAACAATTAAAATAATAGCGTCGTTAACCATCGTGGTTCATGCAGACATGAACATGACCTAAAACCAGTAATGTTTACATAACATGTCATGCATCGAAAGGAATTCCTACGCACTGTATGATGTACATCCTGTTGATTTTATTGCAGAATAAAATTTTAATTACAATTATTGTTGTCACCGTGGTTGCCATTTTGCTTTCAGGTCGCTGGTTTCTGTATCGAACATGGCGACTCCGATTTCCTTACGGCGCAATACATTACTGAATAGGTAACCAAATTACAAGTATCAACATAATATAAAAGTGATATTGCAAACAGTTTCCCACTGTTCCCACGGCTTTGCTCTGGGAACGTTTCAGATAATCTTCAAATATGTTATAATATCACATCTTTTAGTTAACATGCATCATTTTAACTGAAGACAAATTAGATGAATAATTGTCTGTCTAATTGTAACTATGTTTCTATTTAGGGTTAAAAACCTGCTAATTGTTATTATAGAAAACCAGTACTTTTCTTACCAACTCCCTTGTCGAAAAGCCGTGTTGTGGAAAATAAAAAGCTACAAGAGGTTAAATGGCGTATTTGTCACAAAACCTTGCAGACTGCTTCAAAGCAAACATCGCTGCATATACTGGCACAAAGTGGGGACATGAGCCTCTTGCGGAGTCTACTAGATCGAATTGCCGACGATCCCCGCAAGGAGGCGTTTCTGCGTAGGTTTGTAGTTCGATTAGATATCGGTGAATATCACTCGATAGCGTCCTCTCGCGCCAGGGGTCGCTACTGTTGGTTATATCAGTACCAGCCAGCCTGGGAGATCCCCGCACTCACGAGAAATGTGGTCGGTTTCCGGTCATGTGGTCTCGTGTTTCATGTAGTGTTTGGAATACAGAGGCAACAATTCGAAAACACACAACCGTTCAGCTGCTCGTGTAATTGGGCGGGCGTATATTTATACTGGAATTCAAAAAAATATTTATTCGTCTACAAATACGGGCGGATATGTTGTTGCTGTTCTCGTGGGTGAAGCAGTCACGACTGGCGAAGTTACTAAACTAGTTGTACTCGGCTAAATCATGCAGTTCTCATAGGGGATTTACCAGGGTTCGTTTGCATAGCAAACAACCCTGGCTCGCGAGGATGTGTACCGGTGGACGTTGCGTGATAGTGACGACCATGCATGCCAAGTAATGCTATTGCTGTATAGATTCTACTTAAAACACGAATTTCTGGGTTGTTCCTAAAGTACGACGCGATGTAAAGTGATTTGAGCAGTCCTCGGGCCCCGATCTTAAATAACTTAGATGCTTATGACTGTGAGTACACATTGTACAATACATCTAGTATAACCACGGACTTATATGCACTGGACTGCTGTCTCCGCCGCTCGCGGCGCTTCGCGAGCGGCGGAGTTGGCTGCAAAGGTCACGAGCGCACAAGATGTACTCCCCACTTCCGGTCTACTAACCACTGCGATGGAGATGCCAAACATCGACAGGATTCTTGCGGTGAATATAACTGTTTAATTCAATAATAGTGATAATTTTCCTAACCGATGACTGTACCTAGTTTGGTAAATGTTGTGGCTATCTCCAGTGTAGTTCTAAATGGTTTATTTAATTCTATTTTCGTCGTACATGACGTATAATATGCATCGGGGTGTCGGCGTAATGGCGTAAACAATACCGAAGGCAAGGCTAACTTTTTTCTTGGGCAAGTGACGCAAGTTTTAACTAGTCTTGCTATGGGTGTAAGTTCATAGATTGGAATTATATGTAATGTTTAAATATTCATAATAATTTGTTAATCTCAAGCCAGTTTAACAACAGCCGATCATTTAACCGATCTGTCATTCTGTGCTGTCAGTTAATACCAGCCCTTGCTTGGCCTAGGCCCAAGCCCAGTTAGGCATTGATAACTGTTTTCAATATTTACTGCCATTCGCTTGTATTTATTATTGATTTGTGTTATTTATATTTTGATGATTGTTCATGTGCAATTTATTTATTCTGATCCTGTTTTATTATTGTGAATAAAATATCACTACAACTATTCCTAATTATAATTAATAATAATGCATTTTACTTCTAGAAATGTAAGCATTACTAAGAATTGTGTATTTGTTATTTCTAGTATATGTATTTAAATGCTTGGCATGGATATACAATAATTCTATGTGTTTGATTAATTATTGTAGTTATTACATGCACTTTGAATTGTTTTATTTCAGAAATCTCGCACCTGAAAGTTACACACATTACGTATATGCATGATTACAAGCTTCATCTGGCTGAAGATGACACAGCAACATATCTACGCTGTCTAAAGATACAGTCCCTGTGAACATGACATATACACTGCAGTTTTAATAGACAAGAACACAGCATTATTGCATTGTCTGAACAAAACTATCTGTCAGTTAACTGTGAATGTAGTAGTTCAAGGTACATAGCCTACAAAGATCTGCATACACTAAATAATTTTACACAATTTATCTCGCTGAATGTGACACATAATACACATTGAATAATACAGACATCACTTTACAACTTAATTACAAAGCACTGAAATTAGATGGTTTCTGTACGACACAGGACACACTGGATTATGAACATTCCTGCGTAGATCTTGCAGAATATTGTGAATATTGCAAAAAGATTTGTGAGGTGGAGTAATGTGAGCAGCTTCTTCACCGTGCACTTTATCCCTATGGAGGGTAACCCAGAAAGCAGCATTTGGCACACGAGATGTTGGAGTCGGTGACGAAACACTGTTAACATTTATAAACATTACTTCATCAAGTTCATGTTGAAATGCAGAATATTATGAAATGGTAAACATTTATTACTGGTCTCTACTGAGCCTGCAGTATTTGTCCAACCTGTAAACACACGGTCACCCATAAACAAGTGAAGTATGACAACTGTGCTTCATTGTCATGCATTAATCTGTTGAGTTTGTTATTTAGATAATATTTATTAATAAAGTTATTATTTAATGACATGTATTTATTGATGGTTGATCATAATGTTTCATATGGTTCTAAACATTGCATAAATTATATTTACTTCATAATTATTTATTGCTGGCTT
>JAODUO010002755.1:22500-28371 GCA_025642075.2 Ridgeia piscesae
TGTGTTTGTGTATTTGTGTGTTTGTGTGTTTGTGTGTTTGTGTGTTTGTGTGTTTGTGTGTTTGTGTGTTTGTGTGTTTGTGTGTTTGTGTGTTTGTGTGTTTGTGTGTTTGTGTTTGTGTGTGTGTGTGTGTGTTTGTGTGTTTGTGTGTCTGTGTCTGTGTGTGCGCGCGCGTGTGCGTGCTTGAGCGCGCCAGAGATGGAATAATCTTATTCTATACTCGTACTTGTAGTAATCGTATTCGTACTTTCTGAGTAATCGTACACGATTACATTACCAAAGTAATCGTACGCATGATTACTTCTTACAATTACATATACACCCCGTCTATACAGTTACAATCAAATATATATTAGACTTACATAAATGCAAATATTAGAAGTAATCTAATAATATAATATTAATTAAGCTATTGATTTTATATTGCTATTGAGCACATTTCATTTGCATAAACATTCAGTCAGATTTCCCTAATTAAAACCTTCTCTCCCCAGAGAAACCATACCTCATGCTTACTATAATAATACAATATTATATTGTGACAATCTTTGGGAAACACTGCAGTAGATAGGCATCCCCTACAAGCTTGCTTTGTAATTTTAGAAGTCATGCCACAGCCCCACCTGCACTGTTTGCTCTGTTGGCTTGGTGTGAATGACTGGTCATGGTTCCTACGTCCATAGTCCTGGCTGATTCTGGGCAATTAGCTGCTAAAACCCTGTCTAAATCCACAATTATTCTGTGTTTATCCCATCTGATATACTACATGTTTGAATTGGATACCCTTTTGCATATGTCCTCCAGGATTTGAAATGTTATTATTGTAATGTAGTTGATCATGTGTATTTAACATCTTAAAAGGGGACATTTGAATATCAATCCTGCATTAAGTGATTCATTCAATACCAAGCACGTTGTTAATATCAAGGCATGTTATTATTAATAATACAACCTGCACAGCAGTAATCAGTTAGAACACTACGCGGTGACACAACATAACACCTACGAATTCCAAGAAGGTCGCCTGTGCAGTACAAACAGGATTGGGATATTAATTAAAGTAATCATGATTACATTATAAAGTAATCGTACTCTTACTCGATCACATTTGTATGTAATCGCGTCATCTCTTAATTGCGCGCGTGTGTGTGTGCGCATATATGTGTACTATCAATTACATTGAATAAGAGAGATATTAGGGATTGAATATAGTTGCATGGCATATTTCACAGGGGTTGTGTTAGGCTGCCAGACTTGTCACGCTCTCCATTTGAAATTTCCTCACATCACACCTATCCTCAAACAACTACACTGGCTAGCAATCGAACAGAGCATCATCTTCAAAATCTCCGTTGTATTCAAGACAATCCACGGTATCTCACCTACTTACTTTTGTAGCCTCGTTAAACCGTACGAAACACTCCGTGGAAATATGCGCTCTGCAAACAATCTGCTATTAACAGGGAGCGCGATCGTTCACCGTATCCGCAGCGAAGGCCTGGAATACACTTCCAAACAATATCAGATCCAGCGGAATAATCACTGCATTCAAGACAGCACTGAAAACATTATTGTCAAAGCTTACTATGAGTAATACATGTGGACTTTTCCTGGATATGTTCTGGACGAAGTGACTGTAAACATTTTATGACACTAATTTTTAAACTATTTTCTTATAATACAAGGAGCTGTTTTTTACTATTATTATTGTATATACATTTTTAGAAACTTTACACCGTTTTTATTACTACTATGCTGAATGGTAACTAAAGCATATTTTTAGTCTAAAATGTGGCTTTATTAACATTAATAGTTTTGTTTTAGCATGATGTTTTATATGTGTCTGATGAACGCAATGATGTAAAAGCGCCACGAGCGCCACCACATGGCGGATACCGGCGCTATATGCATTGCCATTATTATTATTATGTTATTAAGCACATTCATGAAGGTGACTGTTAACATGAGAGTCGAGTAGAGGGAATAGTTATGTTCTGTTTACTTCGATAGGGTGTTGCTAAGAAACAACGCTTCCATCGATGTCGTCGATGATATGGGAAACACGGCGCTTATCCACGCGACCAAGAGAACCACTAAGGAAGCCGTAGCAGTCCTCATGCGGTAACATTTGGCACATCCAGCTTTATCCTCGCCACCGGTGTTGTCACCACAATTTGCAAGAACATCATAATCACTATCATCATCATAATCACTATCATCATCGTCGTCGTCGTCGTCGTCGTCGTCGTCGTCGTCGTCGTCGTCGTCGTCGTCGTCGTCGTCGTCGTCGTCGTCGTCGTCGTCGTCGTCATCATCATCATCATCATCATCATCATCATCATCATCATCATCATCATCATCATCGTCAACATCATGCTGTCGATCGCGATGCGACAAAGGCTGATTCTATTCACTTGACTATTGCTCTCCATTAATCTCTCTGCTGTGAGAGTGGTGTCCATGAGTCGGTCTTTATGTCTCTCAGCTTCAGGTTTCTCTTGATGGTATCCTTAAACCGGAGACGAGGGCGCCCTCTCTTTCTGTGACCAGAAGATAGTTGACAATAGAGAACCTGCTTTGGTAGCCTGTCCACCGGATATTCTTTCTGATAGGAAGATCTTCCGTAGATGGCAGCCCTGTCCATTCGAGTATTTCCTTGTTTGTCACTTTGTTCATCCAGGTTATCCTCATGATCGAACGCAGATGTTGGATCCTGAAGGCATGCATTTTGTTTATCTTGTCGTCTGTACACTGTCCAGGCCTCAGCTCCATATAGGAGGGCGGACTGCACGATTGCACGGTATATCTTTCCTTTAACCCACATGGACACATGGTTGTTCCAGGGTCTCTGGCGTAGTCGGCCGAAAGATGCACTAGTCTTGGCCATCCTCCTCTGTATTTCATCATCAATGCACCCAATACTTGATACAGTGCTTCCGTGGTTGTGAATTCCAGAACAGAGATCGGTTTGTTTCCAATAACCGTGATATCTTTCTATCGGATTCTTACAGCACCTCGGTTTTCTTGATGTTAATCTTCAGGTCGAACGAATCGGAAAAAACACCCACTATTTTCTGCATCTCTTCAGCAGAGTGTGCAACCAGTGCACTGTCACCTGCGAATAGCAGCTCTTTCGCTTTGAACTGTGCGACGTTGAATAGGTCAGCGCTCTGTCTGGACTGTATGTAGATCATGGCAAAGATCTTGCCTTTTATGGAAAGAAGATATATATTCCTCTGTAGTTCCCACAGTCTGTTCGATCACCTTTCTTGTAGATGGTTACAATGCTAGCGTCCCCTCCATGTTTGTGGTACGAAACCCACCTCCCAGGCATTTGTGATTAGTTGGTGCAGTCTGCTGAACAGATTGTCTCCTCTGTTCTTCCATACTTCAGCAGGAATTCCATTTCACCCAGGTGCTTTGCCATCTTTCAGGCCGGCGATTGCTCTAACCATCTCATCCATGGTTGGAATTTCATCGAAGCTTGACTTGGTAATGCGCTGCGGGATGTTGTCCAGAGCTACGTGATCTATGGCGCCAGTGACGTTGAGTAGCTTCTGGAAGTGTTCACTCCATCTTGCTGTCAGAGAAAGTTTCCATTTCATCTGTTGATTTCAGGTGAACACGTCCCTTCTTTTTGGGTCCACACACTTCCTTCAGTCCGTTGTAAAAGCCCTTAATGCTGTTTCAGTCAGCAGCTCTCTGCAACTCGTTAACACCGTCACCAGCATTATTATCTTCTCGCAATAATTGTGCCAGTTTATTGTGATGAAACAGAAGATAATAATGCTGGTGACGGTGTTAACGAGTTGCAGAGAGCTGCTGACTGAAACAGCATTAAGGGCTTTTACAACGGACTGAAGGAAGTGTGTGGACCCAAAAAGAAGGGACGTGTTCACCTGAAATCAACAGATGAAATGGAAACTTTCTCTGACAGCAAGATGGAGTGAACACTTCCAGAAGCTACTCAACGTCACTGGCGCATAGATCACGTAGCTCTGGACAACATCCCGCAGCGCATTACCAAGTCAAGCTTCGATGAAATTCCAACCATGGATGAGATGGTTAGAGCAATCGCCGGCCTGAAAGATGGCAAAGCACCTGGGTGAAATGGAATTCCTGCTGAAGTATGGAAGAACAGAGGAGACAATCTGTTCAGCAGACTGCAACTAATCCAAATGCTGGGAGGTGGGTTTCGTACCAAAACATGGAGGACGCTACATTGTATCTACAAGAAAGTGATCGAACAGACTGTGGGAACTACGAGAGGAATCTATATCTTCTTTCCATAAAAGGCAGATCTTTGCCATGATCTACATACAGTCCAGACAGAGCGCTGACTATTCACGTCGCACGTTCAAAGCGAAAGACTGCTATTCGCAGGTGACAGTGCACTGGTTGCACACTCTGCTGAAGAGATGCAGAAAATAGTGGTGTTTTTCCGATGGTCAAGGAAGTTCGACTGAAGATTAACATCAGAAAACCGAGGTGCTGTAAAATCCGATAAAAGATATCCGGGTTTTTGGAAAAAAAAACCCATCTCTGTTCTGGAATTCACAACCCACCCGTATCAAGTATTGGGTGCATTGATGATGAAATACAGAGGAGGATGGCAAAACTAGTGCATCTTCGCCGACTACGCCAGAGACTCCTGGAACAACCATGTGTCCATGTGGGTTAAAGGAAAGATATACCGTGCAATGTGCAGTCTCGCCCTCCTATATGGACTGAGGCCTGGAGTGACAACAAAGATAAACAAAATGCATGCCTTCAGGCATCTGCGTCGATCATGAATAATCTGGATGAAAAAGTGACAAACAAGGAATACTCGAATGGCAGGCTGCCATCTACGGAAGATCTTCCTATCAGAAAGAATATCCGGTGGACTGACCCTCATGAGATGTCGCCAGACAGGCTCAAACAGGTTCTCTATTTCAATTCTTCTGGTCACGAAAGAGATGGCGCCCTCGTTCGAGTTAAGATGACTCAAGAAAACCTGAGCTGAGACGATCATATAATCTCACAGCATAGAGATAAGATGGAGAGCAATAGTCAAGTGAATAGAATCAGCCTTTGTCGCATCACGATCGACAGCATGTTGAATGTATGATGATGATGTGAGATGATGATGATGATGATGATGATGACGACGACGACGACGCGGCGACGACGACGACGACGACGACGATGACGATGATGATAGTGATTATGACTGACGATAGTGATTATGATGTTCTTGCAAATTGTGGTGACAACACCGGTGGCGAGGATAAAGCTGGATGTGCCAAATGTTACCTCATGAGGACTGCTACGGCTTCCTGATTGGTTCTCTTGGTCGCGTGGATAAGCGCCGTGTTTCCCATATCATCGACGACATCGATGGAAGCGTTGTTTCTTAGCAACACCCTATCGAAGTAAACAGAACATAACTATTCCCTCTACTCGACTCTCGTGTTAACAGTCACATTCATGAATGTGCTTAATAACATAATAATAATAATAATGGCAATGCATATAGCGCCGGTATCCGCCATGTGGTGGCGCTCATGGCGCTTTTACATCATTGCGTTCATCAGACACATAAAAAACATCATGCTAAAACAAAACTATTAATGTTAATAAAGCCACATTTTAGACTAAAAATATGCTTTAGTTACCATTCAGCATAGTAGTAATAAAAACGGTGTAAAGTTTCTAAAAATGTATATACAATAATAATAGTAAAAAACAGCTCCTTGTATTATAAGAAAATAGTTTAAAAATTAGTGTCATAAAATGTTTACAGTCACTTCGTCCAGAACATATCCAGGAAAAGTCCACATGTATTACTCATAGTAAGCTTTGACAATAATGTTTTCAGTGCTGTCTTGA
>JAODUO010002756.1:0-19882 GCA_025642075.2 Ridgeia piscesae
TTAGTATCCAGATGACATTGACTCAATTCCTCTGGGACGGCATAACAGAACCATTCAAGATTGATACTACAGGGTGTAACATACTTTGTAACCTTCATTCTCCCACTTTGTTAGCAACAGGGTTGGAATCAAGTACTTGTACTTAAATACACTTTTCAATACTTGCATGCTGTTTTTTCAAAAGATAAGTACTTGTTCAATTGTACTGCCAAGTACATTTTATATATATATATATTTATATATATATATATATATATATATATATATATATATATATATATATATATATATATATATATATAATACAAAATTTATGTGAAATAGAATTGTACTTGTTAAGTTTGTTTTCAGCACTTTGTACTTTACTCCCTAGCAGACACGCTCCACCGAACACCACCATTTCTCTGGGAAGCATACAGCCATGCTGCATTACTGCATGAAGATTATTTTGTCATAAACATCAACCACACATTATAGCCAAGTAATCGCTCTGAATGAAATGGAATAATCTGAAGTGAACAAACTGGCCCATGTGCAAAACATAGGCAGCTACAAACATGAATGTAGTTGACATTGCACTTAAAGGGGAACTGAAACACAGCTGTAACATTCCATATACCTAAATGTATACTATATAAGTATACATTAATGGTGAAAGAAGCATATTCACTTATCAGACAAACTGGGAAAAAAATATTTTCAGTGCCTAAATCGTCGTCATAGAACACTGCGTAACGCCATCTTTATTCCAAGCCGAGTGGTTTGATTACCTCCTATCTAGCCCATGTAAAATTTTGGTTTCTTTCGGTTTTCTTCGTTATTAGACATTTCTGCGCAAAAACAAAGATATGGTACCTTATTATACACGAAAGGGGTCCTATGTGTCAACAAATAATATTTATTTGCATTCGAAATAAAAAGGTGAAATTATATTATTACGATTTTTAACCAATGAAAAAATTCGAAACGTGACACTTCCCGAGAGCAGATTTTGACAGGCTTCAAGGGGCGGGCCTACCGAAAGGAAGGTCAGTCCGGACTATTTTTTTTACAAATGTCGGAAGTTTTTTACGTTAGCGGGGACTCCCTTTATTTGCTAGTGGTCTTGGATAAATCACAGTAGAAAATGGATCCGACAGGGGAAGCATTTGTAGCAAAAGAGAGAAGCATCTATAGCACAAGTGACACACGTAAAGCCATTAATTCTTGCTTAACCCAGCGTGCGAGCCGAGGTGCGAGGCGTCAATTAAACCCCGCCGAGAGTCGACGAGACGGCGAGAAAAGATCGCAATTTGTATGGAATCGAGGATGTTTGATTTTGGGAACAATGTGAATGTGGCATTGTGTTTGTGTGGATACTGCGTCCCAATGTCGACGCACATCGAATTTGTATGTTGTCTGGAGAAAGCTGGGTTGCCCGACCGTGCTGACAGATGCCTGCATGAGCTATGCCTATGACTGACCAAGACATCTGTCAATGACAATGTTGGGAATATCGGTCTGTTATCTATGTGCGATTTGCGTGCAGACTCGTTCGTTCGACCAAAGTAGGTAGTAGGTAAGTAATATGTAGTTCAACAGGTATCGAAAAATTATTTTGCAATTCAAACCTAAACAGAGCAATTATACTTGTATGGCCACACAATGACACATATTAAATAAAAAATAAATTCTATCTTCGAATTCGTAACGTAAATCTTTGTTACAAACTTATTTTATTTTTGACAGGATGTTACATGATGTGTGCATCCTTTTAATATAATTATTTAATTTCCATTTTAAAATGTTAATACAATTTGTTTAATTTATGTAAATAATGTTATTTAGATATGCGTGCTGCCATGCAATTTATAATATAGTCTGAATAATAAATAGATGTGTAATAAGGACATTGTGCAATTCACATGAGAATATTGAATTGGAGTTTTAATGTATTGTATACAGTATATTGGATATGTGCGGGTGTATATGTTATCAACACCACAATCATAAATTCATGTGTTTGCAAAATGCTGTAACAATTTAACATAAAATTATTTGTTTGAAACGCTGTGATAATTTTATTAAAGTATTTCACAAACAAATCAACCAATGCGCTGACTTCATGATGTGATATTGATGAATTACACAGTTTTGCCAATTACTAATAATCATTATAAGATAATGATTGTTTACTATAAATCAAATGTCAGAATGTATCGGTTAGCTGCATATCATCACTGCACATGTTCAATGGGATGCTTCCAACAGGCAGCAGGCATAGTATACTAGCCTGGGTTTTTGCAGGTGCAGAAAAGGGAAATTAGTTTTTTGTTGTTGTAAACAACAACATTTTCTCTGTTTCTCATTAGTGTCAGAACTGCTTGAGTCATCATCAGTGATATCGCTGTCATCCGCTACCGCAGATTCCGGATCACTGTCTTCAGAATTTTCCTTCTGACTGTTGCAGACAGAATGATCTGAAGATGGAGACAGTGAAACTGGGACATCCGAAGTGTCATCCACATTGACTAGACTGCCATGGTCAGTTGAAGAAGGCATGCAGGACTGCGACGACAACTTTGCATACCCATGGTCATGATGAATATTCACTGGAACAACAATATCATATGTATTAATTGCTGCATTGATGAAGTATCGCATTGGTGACATGATCACTGGCTCTGTTTGAGTTTGACACTACAAGTTAAAGGCTTTGCAATGTGACATCCATACTGCCATGAGGGACAATGTCATCTGGTGCACAGGATCCTTTGAAAGGTGTGCTTGGTATTTGTGAATCCTTCATCTGAAAGAATGATACATATGTAAGATGGTATGTATCTTCTGTGATATACATATAAATAACAATGTTTTGTCATCTTTTGTTTTCTCATTGCAGTACCTATGTCATAAAAAACCACAGAATAAATCAACTTATAATTGGCATTTCGGAAAGTGTTCAGGATCTAATTTTGTGTAGATGCATCTGTGGATATTGTAACGTACTATGCACGAGAAATCTAAATTTGATTGAATTATTCCACAGGCCCCATAGGGTCCCCCAGACTATTTTCCACAATTGTTAAACAAATCTACTTTTGCATGGCTGTTGCATGTGGTGGTGCTACTGTACACAAGAAATCTGTATTTTATTGCATCATTCTAAGGGCCCCCAAAACACAAAGTAATACTGGTGATTTGGTTTTTGAGAAGATCCCTTGAAATGACCCCCATATCAGTTTTGTGTATTGGGTATCTGCTTGCTGGCTTGTCTGCTACTGCTAGCCAGGGTCACTAGTCAACTCTGTCTCAATGAGACCAGTGGACAGTGGGCTGAGCAGGGTGTTGGGGTTTCAACCAGGGAACATTCCTGCAATAAATAGAACATTACCTTTTCAATGGTGCATTCTGTGCAATTCCATTATATGACTAACCTTCCTGGCATATTTTAATTAATATGTATGTGTTCTGAGTCATTCAGACATCATTACAAACAAACAAAACCCACTCCTACATAAGCAGCTCACATAAATTACATAGTAAACCAATTATACAAGCCCACTTGCACATATAAGGAAATAAAATGTTTAAGTTAGTTAGGTGCAATCAATGTCCTCCTTGTTCCAATCAGAGACACCTATTTGGCCATAATCAAAGTCATACTTGCATTTTCCAAAAATACAAATGTCGGCTTTATTCTAAATACTAATATTTTGTTTTTAATTTAAGAATATTTTTACATTGGGGTTTATACATAAGTTTCATTTGTGGGTGGGGTTTTACCCAACTGAGTCTTTTCCGAGATATATAAGTTTTTTGTATTGCTTTGTATAAGGTTTTCTAAATAAACGTTTTGGCCATTTTCCTAATAAATACTTTTGGGAAGTGATTATGGACACCTTCCAGTTATCAAACACTAACTGCACTAACTGAACAATGCTGATGTATGCGGTACTATTGAAAGCAGAATACATGCCTTATTAAAATATAATTTTCCTACTTTATATTCTTATTTTATAGTCTTATTTCGTTATACACAGTAACACTATTCATTTCCGATTCAATATACTAGTCATGTTGGTCGATAATCATTCTCCAACAGCCATTAGTACCAACAAATTTGAAGATTTATTTAAACACTCAAAGTTAGCAACATTTAAAGCTGACCTCTGTTGCAGTGGTTTGTCTTTTCATCATGCCCTAACATATGACTGTGAACTGGTAAGAAATGCAAGTGCACTAGAGAGATGATGGGGCTTCATCCAGGCAGTGATGTTTGTATTGGGTATGGATAGTCTTTTCACTCTTGCTAGGAAACACAGGACACTACTAAGATTGTGATCTTATTGCCTAATTTGCACTAGGCTGTTAACTGCAATTAGTAACAGCAGTCCTCTGTTGTACTTTGATCATGATGTTTACAACCCTTGCAGGTAACAATGCAGGCTATGGGCCAATGTAAGGTTCTAAATGTTTTTCACTCATGTAACTATTAATTTTAATCATGGGATCAGTGATATTACTACCTGCTGTCACGAGACTATTCTGACCCCCAACTAAAACAAATGTGTGCTTGTTTGTCATTTGCAAAGCAAAACTGCAAATTCTTAAAGGTGAGATCCACATTTGGGTAAAAATGTTTTGGGGGATAAAAAAAACGTTGTCGGTTATTTAGAAATTTATTAATCTGTCAATTTTTTAATATCGGACACTAGTGACTTATTATGTATGTCAAAACAATTACTAGTAAAAGATTGATTGTGTATTGTATATTCTACAGCAATAACAGCAGAGGCATACATGAAGTTATACAATATTCTACTGCCTAAATTAAAATACTAAATGTGTTCCCAGGTAATATTGCCAATTGACTTGGGTTGTGATGGGCAATGTCATTGGATAGACACATTAACATACTTAATAGTGACACTATGTTAAGTGTGATTGATTCTGTAGCATGTTTTATTGTTGTTATACTCATTATTTCATAGAAAGTTGTGCGATGCACACATGTACAGATGTTACCAGAAACAAATACAATGATACCATACTCATAATGACAATAATATTTTACTAACCTGCATGGCTGCTTCTCGCCATTTCCTACTTGTCGTTCTGGTCTCTGGCTTCGATGATAAAATGCATATAAACAGCACATCCTCAGCTTGCATAATGTCAAAAAACAGTGTCCTCATGTAATGGCCAAGATTAACTTGTAAGCAAACTAGTGTTCAACAGACAGTATTCATAAGTCAACAGCTATGTCCCAATTCTCTGCTGTGATGCTAAAACCTTGGGCAATTTTTTTTCACTCTACATTGCTCCAGTTCACTCAGTTGTAAAAATGAGTACCTGCATGGCTATAGGTAGTGGTGGATATATGTACGAGTAGCTTTCGCGCATTAATTATAGCATATCGCTGGATGCTTCCCAGAGAAGTTGAGATGGTATATCTGATTGAACAGGTCTGTCAGGAAATAAAGTGTAAAGCGCTTTCAGCAATCCTGAGGATTGGTTGCTGCGCTAAATAAGATCTTCCTTTATAAATTAGCAGCTAATAAAACCAGAGTTTTTTTTTTGAATGATTTAAATCGGTTGATTTATGGGTTAAATCAATTACATTATATACGGTAGTGTTTTATTGAAAGCAGTTAACAGTCTAATTTAAATAATAACATAAATTTGTGTTTTGCTGTTTCTGTTAATTAATTCCAAGTAATGCCTGTAATATGACTGACAGTTCTTGACTGTTGTTGACTAATTAGCGAGTCACTCTAATTTGCATATGACGACGAGTATTGTTTAAAATAAACGTCATACGCATGCATGGTCGTAGCTGTCATTTCTTTTTATGTCATTATCTTGAAGAAGGTTATTCCACCACCGGCGACTGTCTATGTCAGAAACAAAAAGTTTCTTGTACCTAGAGACTCGAGCTATTTTTAGCAACCAACGAACCGGCGTTGGTCTAGGTACAGCTCGCCGGCGAACTGTTGACCTAAATCCGTGGATTATATAAACATTCTTTATTTCACATTAAATAATACTTCCCACATATTTTTACTTTATTACATTCATATTTCTTATTACATTTAAACTTTGCTTAGGTAACATTCGTATATTATACAGACGATGAAATACAACTGTGGAACTAAATTGTAGTCGTAACGATACACGTTGGGAAATCGTAAGTGCCGAGTCGGCTTGGCAACAACAAGCTGGTTTCGGCATGTAATTTCCTACGCGCCGCTTCACCTTCCAAATAAGGAAATCGTGTCCGATTTTCCCTCTCAGTTCACCAAACATTACTTTGTCGCTGCGTACTTATATGCAAACAAATCGGCCAAAGATGCACCTGTGGCTTTGATCGAGACTTATGTTTTTATGTTCAGTGTCTCTTTGTGCTCGTCACGTTTGTAATTAGGCTTGCAATCGGCGTTTGAAAGTGACCACCGCAGACTCTTGTCGAACTTTCCGCCGGCGGACACGCCAACTTCATCATCTCTAACCTGCTTTTTCGGCAGGAATCCTTTCGTGGAAGTATGTGAAAAGTTGCTTACTAACAATCATAGTATATCTATTAGCTATACAGTGCATTAAATTGTTTAATTATGTTTGTTTTAATGCGTTTGGCCCGTTTTTGCGAGAGCTATGCTGCGTCGCCTATCGACTGGCGGCTTCCGGGATTGTAGGCAACACGCCAGTCAAACCGGAAAAGGCCCTAGGCAAGATGGCAGCGCCCTGTGTTGAAAGTAGCTCAGTTTAAAAAAATATACCGTGACGCTGTGCTTGTCAAATTATGGTGACAAGTGCTGTAAATTATATGTTCTTATGTTTGGGCTGTGGTTGTTCAGCCGCTTCACTCCCCCTTTAATCTAATGTCCTTGATTCCAACCCTGATTAGCAGTCAGTGTTTGTCTATCAAACACCAATAATTCAATTGAAACAGAAAAGACTAATAAACAATGTAGGTACAAAACATGTACAACAATGCTGCTTCAATTCCACATGAACAAGGCACTGAACAGGGATGGATTTGAAGTAGGCATGTCACCTCCCTTGTACTACCTAATTGACGCACAGCATAGACAAACAAGGCCAACTCATTACTAAAGGGATGCTATTGCCCTTACATGGATGAATACAGTTTTATTGTATTGATACTCATCAACAAAGCTAACAGGAAAAATATAGCTTTCTTGTATGAGAATATATATTTTTAACTGAAACAAATTGCAAATTGTGCCAAATTATCAGTCCCAGCACAATACTAGTGATTCCAGTCAGCTGATCGAATCAGTTAAATATGCCTAATCTTAGACGTTTTATGACATGGCACACCATAATTGTGATCCTGCATAAATCAAGCTCAATGAAAAACAAATCTCTGTCACGTGATTTGTTGATAAAATACTGGGAATGTTGGTCTGAAAAGATTGTGGGCGATGTTCTTTGCAGAAACCTCTACCAAGACAATATACTAAACTGCCAACTTACCACGACAATTCATCTTCAGATAACGGCAGAAGAAAATCTGTACTACTACCGGTAGTACCTATCCTAAATTTGAGAGCTTATAAATAAATGGAAACACAAATATACAGTGTTGTTGGCATTAACACCTTAATTGGCTGGTTTAGTCACCACTTAAAACCTGTGACAACAGCTTAGTTTGTGCAGACTTAAGTTTGACCAAGCCTTGAGCAATATGTCGACATGTAATAAAAACAACTTGTCTTATGCCTAAGCTTTGGCATTTTGTTGCCTTCCATGTGCTTTGGTGTTTAAACAAACAGAAAAATACTACAAATACATTTAACAAAATGACTATCCAAAACAATCACGCAAACCTACAAATACTTATACGAAAATAACGAATTAGAAAGCAGCTCTCATCAGTTTGGTGAATATAGCTGCCAAATCCCTCAGCCAATAAGGCACAGAATGAACAGATTTTGGACGAATTAAAATGGATTTGCATAAACGTCACAAGTTACTCACCGTTTACACAATCTGCAGTACTGGTATACAAAATACTGCATAGAAACAAATATAATTCATGTAAGCAATAATCAGAACCATGTTCACATTATTTTCAGTCTGCCAATGGCTATGTTACAAAACAACATCCATGGAAGGCAGACATTATATTACATTTCTGCAGACACATAATGATGCTGGAGTATAGAGACATAATGATATATGACTTAATGGTGTTATTATAAAAATTAACTCGTACAATTTAAAACATTCATTACATGCACCAGAATACAAAAGTTAACTACAATTATAAAATATTGACGTCAATGAAGGAGTGAAATAAGGATTCAGTGACTAATTAACCACACATGGCGAGAAATAATCTAACTGATGCGACAGATTTTACAAGATATGTTCTTCCTTACAATAATGAAATGTCCACAAATCATACATTTGTTGTTCCTGACAGATTAGTACTCATTCATCTCACCGAGTTATGTCAGACCAGAATAAACGCATCAATCACAGTCAAATGTATAGAATATCACCTTTGGTGACAATGTCAAAGGGTGCTGTGTTAACCACTGACGTTCATTTAATGTTCAATTCGCATCGTAAATGGAAGGTGTACGACTTGTAGTTCCATCGTTTTGCACTAGGTGGCTGTCAGGTTGCAGCAATGGCGACTGCTCCGAAGCAGTTGCAATGACGTCCCCGTTTGCATGATATTTCAACTGAAAGATGAATCAAATTAGGTTGTCTGGGTCAAGCCATACATGAAGAAACTATGTACAGTGCCACAATGAAAATTGACCGAGCAATAATTTGTACCGGGAAGTTTGTTGTCTATAACATGGGAAAGTTAAACATCAAAGGTACGAACTTGTAACATGCAGTAAACTGTAACATGCAGTAAACTGTAACATGCAGTAAACTGTAACATGCAGTAAACTGTAACATGCAGTAAACTGTAACATGCAGTAAACTGTAACATGCAGTAAACTGTAACATGCAGTAAACTGTAACATGCAGTAAACTGTAACATGCAGTAAACTGTAACATGCAGTAAACTGTAACATGCAGTAAACTGTAACATGCAGTAAACTGTAACATGCAGTAAACTGTAACATGCAGTAAACTGTAACATGCAGTAAACTGTAACATGCAGTAAACTGTAACATGCAGTAAACTGTAACATGCAGTAAACTGTAACATGCAGTAAACTGTAACATGCAGTAAACTGTAACATGCAGTAAACTGTAACATGCAGTAAACTGTAACATGCAGTAAACTGTAACATGCATGTTGTAGTCATAAGAAGGTAATAGCAAATGAAAAAGTAAACCCTGGAGCTGACACCCTCAACTTAACATATCTTCCCTTGCCCGACTGTTACAATATCTTCCCTTGCCCGACTTACAATATCTTCCCTTGCCCGACTGTTACAATATCTTCCATTGCCTGACTGTTACAATATATTCCCTTGCCCGACTGTTACAATATCTTCCATTGCCCGACTGTTACAATGTCTTCCATTGCCCGACTGTTACAATGTCTTCCATTGCCCGACTGTTACAACGTCTTCCATTGCCCGACTGTTACAACGTCTTCCATTGCCCGACTGTTACAACATCTTCCATTGCCCGACTGTTACAATATCTTCCATTGCCCGACTGTTACAATATCTTCCATTGCCCGACTGTTACAATATCTTCCATTGCCCGACTGTTACAATATCTTCCATTGCCCGACTGTTACAATATCTTCCATTGCCCGACTGTTACAATATCTTCCATTGCCCGACTGTTACAATATCTTCCATTGCCCGACTGTTACAATATCCTCCATTGCCCGACTGTTACAATATCCTCCATTGCCCGACTGTTACAATATCTTCCATTGCCCGACTGTTACAATATCTTCCATTGCCCGACTGTTACAATATCTTCCATTGCCCGACTGTTACAATATCTTCCATTGCCCGACTGTTACAATATCTTCCATTGCCCGACTGTTACAATATCTTCCATTGCCCGACTGTTACAATATCTTCCATTGCCCGACTGTTACAATATCTTCCATTACCCGACTGTTACAATATCTTCCATTGCCCGACTGTTACAATATCTTCCATTGCCCGACTGTTACAATATCTTCCATTGCCCGACTGTTACAATATCTTCCATTGCCCGACTGTTACAATGTCTTCCATTGCCCGACTGTTACAATGTCTTCCATTGCCCGACTGTTACAATGTCTTCCATTGCCCGACTGTTACAATGTCTTCCATTGCCCGACTGTTACAATATCTTCCAACAGGAAGGCGACTGCATGTTTCTAGAGCGAGGACGAACTGAACAAGGTGCTCCCTTGTGGCATTGGCCATAACAACCGTTGATTTACAGGATAAGCAGAGATAATTACTAAATTAATTATGATTTACTTATATCATGTTTTTGTATTCATTTAATGCAGGACCAAATTATTGCCAGTGACATGTTTTGTTTGGTGGACACATGGATGTTAACTGTTAAGTCAGTTTATACACTTTAAAATGTGTTTGATGACCTTAAATGGACTACAAACACACGTGACACCATTTACACTCACTTCTAAGGCATAACTGACAATATCTATGGTTTTGGAAGACCATTTCTTTGCTCCTACATTGTTTTACCCGTCCACCACCGTCCACCCATATTTCTAACTGTCCACAGCAGGTTTGACCTGCTCAAATGACGGGTGGATGGGTCTCTGCATAAAGCTATGTTTGCAAATATAACTGATCTGATCCTATTGCATTCCAAATAACTGTACAGGTTAATAACAGAACAATAACACAAGCCAGAAACTATTAAGAATTATAGCAGGAGTACAGGTTGGAATAACAGTGAAGGAGATGCATTTCTTGGAATAACAACAATAAGAGTAAATTTAAATGTTTATTATTGATTTATATAGCAATGTTCTACGGTGCTGTATATTAGTGAATTAGTCAGTTAGTGTTAAAATGAATTAGTTAAGCAGTTAGGGTTAATCACTGTCAATTAATGCTGTTACTCATAACATTGTACTGAATACAACAATTATTGATATATTATAATTAAAATTTTAATAATATGATACATTTAAACCACAGGGTGGCTCGTATCAGTCAGATGTTAGTGGCAGGTATAATGCCTTAATGAGAGTCTCCCTGACCATACATTTTCCTTAAATATATTTGCTGTATGGCTGAATAACATGTTTCTTATTGTATAGACTGCATGGTCAGCTCGCTGTGACTTCTACGGCATTCTTGGTATAGTTAGTGGCCATGTTGGTTGTCATCACATCACCCTGGTTGGCAGTAGATGCGGGAAAGCGTTATCATGCCTCGCTTATAACGCGGTATCATTTTGTTGACCCTGACTACCGTATTATAAAGAATAGATCGACTGTAACATGAACAATTTTAACTTATTTGCTCATAGTTGTTACCATATTTACAATTTATAAAACACTTTGGCATAGGCTGCCATTTTCAATTCTAACAAATACTTATACATAAATGATTATTTGGAATGCAATAGTATAATATTTTAAATATTTAATGATTATGATAATTTAAATAAAGACCTCCAATGATAAGATTAAATTTGCTGGCTTAAACTTCTGGTTCCTTTGTTCCATTGATGCTTGTCTATTATCTTGTCTTTTATCTCTTCCTAATTGATTAATACAACATACTAAATACAGAACAAATAAGTTGAAGCTAGAGTGCCATAATTTGTTTTAAATATGAAACAGTTCATAACCTGAATATATAAACTGCATAACGATGACATTATAAAATAATCAGATTCTAAGCATGTACTGCTGGCAATCTGGCAAACACCGCCTGGATTAACTGCAGTTACTGCGCAGCTATTTTAAAAGCTATCAGTGCATTTTCTTGGTCTCCACATTCAAGATGTGATTCAATCAATTTCCTGCTATTGATTACCGCTCCTGGGTGGTTCTGGGAAACAGGACAATCAACTTCCTGCTAGTGATTACCACGTTTGAAACAGAACAAGGTTTTGACACTAGCGCCCAGATATGGCTCCCTTACCTGCTTGCGTCCGTTGAATCTGAGCCAGACGAGGCTGCCAGCGGAGATCACAGCCAAGATGCAGCCAATCGAGATGGAGGTGATCTGGAAGGTTCGTGTCAGGTACAGCGGTAGCGCCACCTGGCGCTTGAACCGTTCCGCATTCTCCTTGTCAATGGCGACACTCTGCAACATCAGCATTAGTTTTACAGTTCAGCCGTAAACAATTCCAGTTGATTGATACACAGAGCGACCGACCACTGACTCACGTTTGTCTGAAATATGCAGTGTCAATACCCAGAATTACTGTTTGACTGAACGCGCAGTGTTAATAAACGGTATCATGAAACTGACTAGTGGAAGCATTGTATCAACAGGAAAGTTGGTGGTTCTATACTGTTTTATGAGGCTACATTGCAGTTGAGAAGTTTCAGATTTTGTGATGAGAAAGACATACAAGGTGACCCCTTGGATGAAATCACCCATGTTTCTACTTGTGAAAGTCCCCCAATAAGTTCATTGCACTGTGACACCTGTGCTATATTGCTACTACACCCAAAGAAATGGGACAAATTAAACAGTCTGATAGTTTCAATTACAAATCAATGTCCACATATAAGATATTTGAAAGACGTTCACATTCTAACTTTAGTAGACTACTGACAAATATTACATTAGATCTATATGTCAACATATTTCACTAGGGTAAATGTAGCTCAACAATACTCTAGTTGCACTTTATCTGTGCCTAATGCAAAGTAAGGAGCAGCAATTGGAGACAAAAGAAACTGACCAATCACAATTATAGTATAAAGGCGTTGAATGCAGATTGAACTAAATTGAAGCAACTTGATTTTTGCCATAAAACAGGCCAGGGGAACATTTCATTAAGATAAAGAGCTCTTAAAGAAAATTCATCATTAAACAAAATCCATTGTTAAATATAATGAGTTTTTCATAGCGCAAATATCCATTGACACATTACCAAGGACACTATTTCCATGACACACCAGTGACAGTGTCCCAAGAGCACGTTGTGGTGTTAACAGTTTTCAGGTACTCGATATCACTAAGGATCGAAAATTATTTTTAAATGCAAAATCGGGTTTTATAGCTCTTAACATTAGTGAATTTGTCCCCTGGTCTATGAATAAGTCAAATATGATCCGTAACAAATCCGCTATGCTGAAATGTTGGTTTCTGGAGCAGGCGTCATCAAAGTTCCTACCTCGTTCATCCAGAGGACAGGAAAGACCACTGAGTTGACACCTTTAAGTTGACTGCAACAAGAACAAAACACTTGTGACTGACAATCAGACAATGCACACTGACGGGTCACCGATACAGGTCATTCAACAACATTGTTTAACCAGTCCTTCACTATACGACAATGTTAAATTAGGAATGCTACATTTGCCAAACTCTGCAATTTGTGTCAAGAAACAGCTGTTATTATTATAAGCAACAAGAATGACCAGATATTATTTTGTCATGGTAAGTTTAGAATGTAAATTTTCTGTGTGTGTGTGTGTGTGTGTGCGTGCGTGCGTGCGTGCGTGCGTGCGTGCGTGCGTGTGTGTGAGCATGCATGCGTGTGTTTTCAATATTTGCTATTGTCAGGTAAAGATAATACTACAAAGGAATTTTTCAGAAAAAGAACATTGTCTTGCCAGCTGGTAGACACATCTTTTATATTTTTTTATCTTTAATAACATATATTTATAGTTTTATTTTATTTGTGCAGTTCAGTACAAAGCACCCAACAGCATGTTATCTACACACAAAGCAGTGGCGATATGTACCCAGCACACAATGGCTTTATGAAGAGACCTCTCCACACCCCATTTCGATGGTTAAAAACTATTCTGATCAGGTAGTATTATAACTAGACTGGGTTGATGAATGGGTAAAAAATATGGAGCAGTCTTCAAAAATCATCTATATTGCCAATTATGCTTTGAAAATAGGTGTCACATGTGTGTTTGTAGTTTATTTAACATCATAATACACCTCTCAGTTAGCTTGTATGTATGCCAGTTAACATGACGTGTCGTGTCTACCACAAAGTTTGTGACTGGCAAAAATGTTACCCTGCATGAAGGCTTACTGCCCACAAAACTCACATCATGCAACTTAATCATACTAATATAGCCCATAACTACCTGCATATGTTCTTTGCAGCCCGTTTTTATGCCAACCACTGACCATGGTAGTACTATACTGTAATGTAAACGGCTTCTGTAATCGTAACATTGTCGTTACTGACCTGAATCTGGGTGTGTTTTCAACGTTGACGTTGATTTGGATCTTTCTCTCCCCGTGCATAACAAGCCCGGTAAGCTGTCAACCAAATAAAACACATATCAACAGGATCCACCAATGAGTCCCACCGAGAGGACAACTACCAGGACCAGGCAAAGTTACAGAAATTGATATCAAAGCATTTAGCGTTGTTTAATGCCAACACGATATTAGAATCTTCTTGTCTGTTGATCATCGGATGGATATACTGCCATCCCCAATACCACCACCATACAGCTTTCATACATGACTGTGTCTTCATCAACTCTTGCGGGCTGTTGGTCTGTGGGAAGGGCCGTTGGTCTGTGGGAGGGGCCGTTGGTCTGTGGGAGGGGCTGTTGGTCTGTGGGAAGAGCCGTTGGTCTGTGGGAGGGGTCATTGGTCTGTTGGAAGGGCTGTTGGTCTGTTGGAAGGGCTGTTGGTGGGTCGTTGGTGTGTGTAAAGGGCTGATGGTCTGTGGGAGGGGCCCCAGAGAAACATCAATGGCTATGGATGGAGAATGGAGACTCTGACCTAGGCACTTTCGCAATGTAGTGGACAAATTGGAGTCAATTTAAAGGGATTCACAGCATTAACTTACATATGTATAATATGTTGGTTGTGCATAGTAATTGTGCACAAATAGCATTAAGAAACAATTAATTATAGTATAATCATACCAGAAACACTGCATGTTGGATTCAGGGCACTGCCATCTTGAGACGTATGCACCAATGACATAAACCGCTTACGTCACTGGTGCATGCACGTTCGAACATCCTATGTCTGTCAACGGTATTTGATGTATCCAGTACGTCACAGATTGCTTATGTCACTATCACAATGTTTAGTGAAGATTCCCTCAATCCATGCCTTTTTAACAATGTGCCAATGACGTAAATGATTTGGCTTACGTTACTGGCTTAAGTCTCAAGATGGCAGCGCCCTGAATCTAAGATCGCATGTTTCGTATACCATTAAACTATAACTAATTGTTTATTAACGATCTCTGTTCACAATTATTAGGCCCAACCAATATATTATACATATTTAAGTTAATACTGTGAACCTCTCACTGACCGGAGTATCCCTTTAAGATATCATGTGAAGGCAGTTGGCCATTTACACTGACCGACAGGATCCAACACAT
The DNA here is from genome assembly GCA_025642075.2 of Ridgeia piscesae. Classification (NCBI taxonomy): domain Eukaryota; kingdom Metazoa; phylum Annelida; class Polychaeta; order Sabellida; family Siboglinidae; genus Ridgeia; species Ridgeia piscesae. The sequence goes on from JAODUO010002756.1 coordinate 15,465, forward strand.
GTATGGAAACATATTTCACACCAAATACTAAACCTGGGGCAGTTTCTTTTAAAGTTTAAATACCACAAAACAGCTCTATGTATCGTCACTGTTTGCCCACCGACTGTACATACAGGTTCAACGTCGAGATGTGTGGCCAAACTGCTGTCCGGCGAGAGTCCCCGGACGGCGTCCAGGTACTTGTGGTCAGCCAGGTAGAAGTGTGGGAAGGACAGAACAACAGGGATGTGGATGTGGTCAACTGCAAGATGACAAACAGTGTCTCAACTTCTCCGGGAAGCATCCAGCTATGCTACAATTAATGCACGAAGGCTGTTCGTATACATATCCAGCACTGTCTATAGTCAGGTACTCATTCATACAGCTGAGTGAACTAGAGCAATGTAGAGTGAAACATGTGCCCAAGTTTTAACACTGCAGTGCAGGATTCGAACCCAGGTTCTCCTAGTTGAGTCTACCCCTGAGCCACTGCTCTCACAATATGTGTGCGCGTGTGTGTGTTTATGCAAATTATATCTAGATGGATACATTTTCTGAAGTAAATGTATTGTAGTCTATTGTTCTTCTTCTCCCAGTACTATTTAAACTTCACAGAGTTGAAGCTTACAACATAAGTAGTGTGCAACTAAATAACAGAGACTATTATATTGGAGACTTTAAAAGAAATCACCAAAATGTAAGTTAACTGTGAGGTTTATTCAATTTTCTGTTAGTGATGGATTCCAGTTTAGAAGCCTGCACAACCTGAGTGGGTGGGATAAAAGCTCCAATTTGCATAATTGTTTTGATGTACACCAGTCAGATTTTGTTTTCATGGAAGGAAAATGGTACAGTAACATACAAAAAGGACATTAAAATAGATGTTTATGAAAATGTTGACAGAAATATTTTCTCACTCATTTTTGTACACAGCACTTTGGAAAGCATGCAGAATGTATGAATCTAGAGAAATGGGAAACAAATAATCTCTTGAAAAATGTAAATATTTTGTATGAAAAATGCTATGAGATTTTGACAAATTATAACAATTACATCATTTTTGGCACAGCCATGTAGTGAGGCTAACATGCAACATTATAATAAGTAACTTTTACAACAGCTATCCTCAGAAACCTGAGCACAGAGGCGCAACATGCAATCATCATCAGGCATACCACGACTGGGGACACAAGCAAGAGTCATCATTAGTGCAAGGGCAGGTGAGGGCAGGAATGCATTTCAAACAAGTAAATCTTGAGTTTATTTAAATAATAAAATGATATTAGGGTCTTGTGAAGAAATATTGGTTACTATCATCAATATTAGATATCAGTAAACTATTCATTTACTAAACAATAATGTCTGTTTTGGGATTAATTACATTTTGCGCGCAGTTTTGTGGTATTGTCAGCTAGATTATCTACTGCTGTAATGCTATAACAAAATTAATAACAGTTTCCCCAGAGAAAGCACTGCAGTACATGCCACATACCAAGCTGGCACGAGGACACATTGAGAACACCAGACTCCATGCAGTGGCCATAAGGCGTACAAAACCCTGCATTGTCAGGGTTCTCTTTGGCTGAGGCAAAGGACGACTTTGGCGCCACAAAGCGGTACAGCTCTATGTCATGAGCTGATAGTGTTATGCTGTCGAATACGGCGGTTCCAGACCTACACAAAAATAAGATTTTTTAAATGTCATATATCAGTATATATATATATATATATATATATATATATATATATAATATATATATATATATATATATATATATATATATGTAATAAATAACATGGAAGTTCTATTTTTATCCTCAACAATAGCTTTATGCAGAGACCCGTCCACCCATCATTTGGATGGGTAAAAGCCATTGTGGACGGGTAGAAATATGAACAGGTAAAAAAATGAAGGAGCAAAAAGTCTTCCAAAACCATACATATTGTCAGTTATGCCTTAGAAGTGAGTGTAAATGGTGTCACATGTGTGTTTGTAGTCCATTTTAGGTCATCACACACATTTAAAGTTTGTAAACTGCCTTAACAGTTAACATCCATGTGTTCACCAAAACGTGTGACTGATAGTGACAATAATTTGGTCTTGCATAAAGCCCTGATCCTCAACTATATTTTCATTATTTAATCACAAACAATAGCCTCATTGTTGTTTACTTATGAATTATTTAGGTTGTTCTATCATGTTTTGAGACATACATTGATTGACTGATAATCCCACAGGATCATATTACAAATCTACACAAATTCTACAATCAAAACGACATATAATATAACCAGTTATCCTTCTAGTATACTCGAGTTGTGTACATACTGTGTTGAAAGTCCATATTGGCACTATATTCGACAGAAACATGGATGGCAGGGACTAAGATGACGTAAAATGCTTTCAACAAACTGAAATATGAGATAGACAATTTAAAAAGGAACTCCCAAATAAGATTAAATAACCAATTCACCTGCAGATAATAGACTGGAACATTTGTAGAATCGTGTCTTTGGACATGAATGGTGGATGGATGGAGCCATCTACAACAGGACATATGTAAACAGAGATCAGGACACTGCATTAATATGACTAATTATGACGACACCATGACATCATATCAACAACCAACATGACAAACTTCATCAAAGCCATGTTCTGAATTGCGTAATCAAACCTGAAGTGTCAAGTTAGTTGATTATAGATTTTTGTTAAATGCTTGACTTGGAATACACTTGAAACAGTGACCAACAGTTGTCCAATGCTACACTTTACCTGTGCCGTTCACTTCATTTGCATACGGTGTACTCCAGAATGGCAGGTACCTGAAAGACATACCATTTTGTAACAATAATTTTACCAAGTATATGGGACACCATTCAACTGGCTTGAGTAAACAAACTTGAGTAAACAAACGTAAAATGTTTCTGTGTCCATTGTCATTGTAATGCAACAGAATGTATTTTAAAGTATAAATGATGCATAGACTACAATACATTTACTTCAGAGAATGTATCCATCTAGACATAATTTGCATAAACACACACATGCATATATGTAGAGAGCAGTGGCTCAGGGGTAGACTCTCGACTAAGAGAACCCGGGTTCAAATCCTGTGCTGCAGTGTTAAACCTTGGGCAAGTTTTTCCACTCTACAATGTTCCAGTTCATTCAGCTGTAGGAATGAGTACCTGGCTACAGACAGTGGTGGATATGTGTATGAACAGCTTTTGTGGATTAATTGTAGCATAGCTGGATGCTTCCCAGAGAAGTTGAGACAGTGTTTGATTGAACAGGTCTGCCAGGGAAGTAAAGTGTGAAGCGTTTGGAATGCTCCTGAGGATATCATTTTATGTGACGTGGCATATACCAAAACCAGGCTTTTCAAGTCAAGTTGACAATTCCATATTATTATTGATTTGAATAGAGGAGATGCATAGCTTTAAGACGACACCAAGTTGAATACTGTATCTTACTCATGGGTGAAGATATTCCACTTCAAATGCATGCATTTGTGGAATATCACTTCCGAGAAAATAAGCTGTAATGAAATCAATTTGAAAAACGGACCTTCTCTAGCACAAGTACATAGCAACCACCCATGTATAATGCTCCTATCTTAATGATAGTTTGCACATTGTTAGACATAATTTATACACAGAATATGTAGAAGTATGTTTAAGAAAAAAACAAATATTTACCGAATGCCACCTTTCCGAGTTCACAATTACATATATGCCTAAATGTCATTGTAAGCATAGGCCATTGGAAACACAAGGATCACATTCAAAATATCTTATTATTGTATTATCTTTACAATACAAACAATTTAACATTACAAATCATAACATGACACACTGCCTTGTACACCCGAGTTATCCTAAGCCTATTAATTTATTTCACATGGCACACCCTCTGCCCCTGCCTTTGCAGGCTTGACATGGCCATTTTCGTGCCCCTCGACCACTGCATACCCCTTGACCAATGACAGTAAACCAAACCATCTCACGATAGAAAATAATGGAGCCCTGGAATTAACATAGGTTCTCTTTTGTTCCCTCATTAATTATAATAATGTACAAGTAACTGTATTCTGTTCCCTCCACCATTGTCATTCTCTCCGCCAGTATGAGTATGTCACTAAGTCACATTCAGCCATTGTCATTCTCTCCGCCAGTATGAGTATGTCACTAAGTCACATTCAGCCATTGTCATTCTCTCCGCCAGTATGAGTATGTCACTAAGTCACATTCAGCCATTGTCATTCTCTCCGCCAGTATGAGTATGTCACTAAGTCACATTCAGCCATTGTCATTCTCTCCGCCAGTATGAGTATGTCACTAAGTCACATTCAGCCATTGTCATTCTCTCCGCCAGTATGAGTATGTCACTAAGTCAAATTTAATTGTCATTCTCTCCGCCAGTATGAGGGATGTCA
>JAODUO010002757.1:0-10000 GCA_025642075.2 Ridgeia piscesae
ATATCAATCAGCCGGTTGAGGAACTACTCACGCGCTCATTACTCTAGATTGGACACGTGCAATTCACTGCCTCAACAAAACGCAACTGAAACGACGATTACAAAACACTGTTGCCAGACTTGTCACGCTCTCCAGGAAATTCTCACACACCACACCTATCCTCAAACAACTACACTGGCTACCAATCGAAAAGAGAATCATTTTCAAAATAATCTCCATGTTTGTCTTCAAGATAATCCACGATGTCCCACCTACTTACTTGTGTACCCTTGTTAAATGGTACGACCCACTCCGTGGAAAAAAGCGCTCTGCAAACAAGCTGCTATTAACAGAACACAAATCTACAAACTTGTGGGGAGCGCGATCATTCACTGTATCCGCAGCAACGGCCTGGAATACACTTCCAAACAATATCAGATCTTTCAAAGGTTACTTTGTGTAATACATGTGGACTTTTCCTGGACATGTTCTGGACGAATTGACTGTATACATTTTATGAAACAAATTTAAAAAAAATCTATAGTACAACATATGGTTTTTATTTTTAGAAACTATTTTGATAATGATGTCAGTTTTTATTAATTATATAATGAATGCTAATTATATATTTTTTTATTTAAAACGTCGCTTTATTAACATTAATATTATTGTTTTAGCATGACGTTTTATATGTGCTAAATGAACAAAATAATGTAAAAGCGCCTTGAGCGCCACCACGTGGCGGATACCGGCGCTAAAAAAATTGATTTTTTTTGAATTCCACGCCCCCAAGGGAAACAACCCCCAAATCCTTTGCGGGGACTTTGAAGAGGTCATCGCGGCTCACGAGGTCAAAGGCCTTTCTCGGTTTATTAATGCTATGTTGAGTGACTGCTTCTGTTCTCTGCTGTGCATTTCTCTTGGAGCTGTCGCAGGGAGAATATCATGTCGATCGTGGATCATTCCGATCTAAAACCGTGTTGTGACTCTGTATATACCCTGTCAGACAGCTGCTGAATTATGTTCGGAGCCACGTCGGCGAATACTTTACCGACAATGCCAGCAAGGATATCGCCATGTAGTTAGTACAGTCACTGCGATCTCCTTGCTCGTGTCCTGGGGAACTTATCCTTCCCCCCAAAACCCCCCTCTTTTCTTTTTAAGGGGCCCCCGTCCTTTTTTTTTTGGGGGTAAACTTTGCGTCCGGTCTACCCCGTCCATACAGGTAAACCCCCCTCCCCCACTTCCGTCTGTGATTGTTCACCAGTAGTTTATTTGAGTGGCGCTCTCTTGTTGTATGTTGGTCCGATGGCCTTCTTGATTCCGTCGAAAAAATTTGGCATCCAAAAAAAAGTTCCCGTTTAGCACATCTTCTGGCTGTACGCTGCACTTTACCCCTAGTTTTTCTAAGAGCTTGCCGTGTTGACTGTGTTGGCTGTCGCTTGTGTTCCAGCAATGCGGCACCTTTTCCTCGATCACAGTGTTGAGTTCAGTGGCATTTGCCTTGAACCAGTCCTGAGACCTCCCTGCTTCCTGCCGAAGACAGAGAATGCCGTTCCGTGGATCGTGCCCCGAGATGATCCCATCTCTGCTTTGCACCTCCCTCTGGGGGCTTCGTCTACAGGGCGTCTTCCAGGCTCTTCACAAGCTCTCCACCTTCCCCGGGCCCTTTGCCTTGCTGGTGTCGAACATGCACTACACTCATATTGGTGGAATATATTGATACTGCATCACTAGCTCGTAGATTCAGTCGGGAAAACAAGACAAAGAACACTTGCATTCTTCGTAGTCTCTATCTACACATATGCACATGCATATAGAGGTAATATATTTGCCATTCATGTCGATACAGTATTCACTAGTATGTACAAAATACATTGTAGTGTACGTATTAACGATCTCTCCATACACACATAAATAAACATACCGCTGTAACTTTACATAAATATGCGGCAACACACACGCACACACGTACCCATAAAAAAATTTGTTTTTCCTTAAAAAACCCCGGGGGGTTCCCAACCCTTTAATAACGCCTACTTTTTTGACAAGACCCAGCGCGCTAACCCCACAACACTACCTGGGAAAATACCTCACGAACAATTACAAGAATCAACGATTAGACTATTCGGCTGTTGCGTTTTTACGTCGGGGCATGTCAAGAGTATTCGGAGGTTTTATCACCATTATCATGCACCGAAATTCAAAGTACAGCAGAGCGGAAATTCTTACTCGTGTCATCAGCACCCTAAACTCGACCGTCGGTGAAATCGTCAACACGGACGACACCAGTAATCGCTGTGAGCGGAACATGCACGAGACGTCGATGCCAACAATGACCACAATGCCACATCACGCAGACAACACAACTCAGCTACCTTAAATATGCACCCCTTCTTGTTAAAGAACCCTACCCAGAATACAATACACGTATCTTATTTACAAAGTTTTGCTGCCCATTGTACAGGACCAGGTCCGTTCCGGCCGAACGACGCGTCTCGTCGCAGTCAATTCACTCTGACTATTTACACTGATTCACAAGCGGCAACGGTTGCCGATGATTATTATAAAACGTCTTTCACACGCCCGACAGGCATTGCGAGCGGCGAGAGGAGAAACCGATATCCTGAACAAGTATTCTGCAAGGTAGCCAATGCGTGCTAAACAGAACGAGTCGCCCCACGTCTAGCCAAATGCACTCAACAGAAAGCGGCCTTTCACGCACGATCTTTTGACTCTGATATTTCTCACTTACATGCACGGTAAAATGGGTGATCGAACAAGCGACACACTACACACGACGTTGCGTAGAATCAGCCAACTTCTGGTACCCACAATGCCGTGCGGCGGCTGCTGCGACTACAACATTAACGCGGCATCCATGAGATCGTCGTCGATCTCGCACGGACTGTTTGACGGCGGACTGCCCACCAGGTTGCGTTGAGACATTGGCGACTTGACTGGCGACAATTTCGCCGACTTTCGCGACGCCGGCGATTGTGCTGATTTGGCACCCGGCGACCATGCGATGGTGTCGGTGACGGCAGCGGGGGAACACGGCTGGACGACGGCGGGTGACTGCGGTGAGCGCGTCGAGTTTGTCGTGTGCTGTTTCGTCGCTGGCGACCTGGCTGAGTAGCCGGGACAGTCGATGACGAGGCCGTCTTCTGGGCTGCTCACATCACTGTGGGGACTCGCCACCGCCCTCGCTCTCGTCGGCGCAGCATCACGTGACCGTTCGTCGCTTTTAGCAGACTTTGGCGTCGGCGCTTTGAAGACGCCGTCGTAAGAAGTCGACTCGAATTTTGTGTTTTCTTTGTTCTCCGAGTGAGAGTTGTCTGCGGCAGACGCCGCCGGGCAAGCGTCTCTCGACGGTGTGGCGGCGTTCTCGCACTTTCTCGCAGTCGACGTCACCGTCGTTGGCTTCGTTTCCGTCGCCGCCGCGGGCGTATCGGAAGTGCGAGCGACGGCGCTCAGGTCTAACACACCACCGTCGCTCTCCGCAACGTTATTCACCGCCCCGGCACCCCGCGACGTCGGCGTGTTCCGTCCGCTTGGTGTCGCCACCGTAGCACCGTCTGTCCGAAACGACTTAGGGTTCGTGACGCTGTTTGAGCGTGTCGTCGTGTCCGTGCAATGTATGGAGTGAGATCTGCCGTGAGAGTGCGCCGGCGTCGGCTTGGCGAGCGACGCCGTCCAGCCACTGCCGTCAGTCGTCCCAGCGCCGCCGTTGGACGCGGCAGTGCGACTCTCCGTCGCCGCGTCACCCGGCGAGGAGCTGATCTTGGAGACGACGTCGAGGAAGTGCCTTTTTGGCTGGTCGGCGTCGGCAGCCGTGCTGTCGACCTTCGGTTTGCGCTGACGGTCGCCGTCGTGAGAGCTGCCCTGTCTCGCAGCTTGATTCTCCCGCGGGTCGCCGCTCGGCTTACTCGGCACGACGGTCTTGGCACTGGTCGTCGCCGTCGCGGCGGCGCCATTGACACTCGCCGACTGAGTTTTAGACGTGTCGGGCGTCGGAGGCCGTGGCACAGTCTTTGTGGCACCCTGCACTACGGGAGAGGGCGTTTTAGAGCCTGAAACTTTGTATTTTTATGCTGCTGTACAATTGACTGGCTTTGGTGTGGCCACCTGAGGTAGGTATTTGCTGGTGGCCGTTGACGCCGGCTTAGTACAACCGGCGGCTGCGGCACTGCCGCCTTCGGTGTGTTCACTACGGAGCTAGCACTAGACTGTTTTGAGACTGACGACAACGTCTTTGTCCCCGACTGAGCGCCAGGGGACTTCTGCCCTTGGGATGTGCCCCTCTGTCCCGCCCCCAGGGGAACAGACATAGTCCGGGACACTAGGGAGGCTGAAGGCGGAGTTGACGACTTTAGCCCTGAACTGGCGGGCGTCGTTGGTTTCAGACCCGAAGACGACACAGACACGGCGCCCTTGGGAAGCGACACACTCCTGTTGACAGCCGCCACGTTGTTGACGACACTTGTCGATTTGCCCGACTCCGCGCGACTGCTCGAGACTACATCCCCCGACACAGACGATCCCTTGTGGCCACCAGACAGCGCCGTGGAGCACCGGCCTGTTTCGTCAAGTTCGGTTTGGTCTGGCTGTGCGCGGTGCTGCCACCTGACGACGACGGCTGCGACTGCACGTGCTGTTGTCTGCTCAAGTCTGACGTCCGTCGGTGGTTCCAGCGACGTCGGCTGACTTGCTCCCCCCCGCTGTTGTGATCTTGATCTTTGTCCTTCAAGACAGCGGCGTCGGGCCTCTTGTCGTTGACTTCGGCACAAGTCAGCGCTCTTCTTCTCAGGTGGTCCTTTTGTCTCCTCCGCCCGCCTCGCTTTTCTTCCTGCCGTTTTTACAGGCGCTGCTTCCGTTTCTGCCCTTGCGCGCGCTCGCCGTTGAACTTGTTCCACGTTGTCCCGTTTGAATCAGACGATGACCGCTCCCGTGAAATTACGCCACCAGATGGCGGCTGGAACACTGAGCACCCCCGCGTCGCGGATTTATCCGCATTCCCTCTTCTTTTAGTCCTTTGACTTTTGCGCGGGTTTTTAGGAAACGGGGACGCTGCAGGGGCGGCTTCTTTTACGATCATTTCCCATGATCCTTGGGTTACTTTTAAATTAATAAGTTGCTCTTTGGGATGTTTGACCAGTTTACAGCGCTCTTTTCCATTTTTCTCCCTTTCCTTTCCCCTGGGGGAACCCTCGAGATGTTTTTTTTTTTGATTCCTGCCTTGGGGGCCGGGGGGGTACCCGAACCTTTCCTGTCGCACCCTTCCCCCGTGCTTACCCCCGCTGACCCGTTGAATCTGGATTCAACAAAACGCGTTGAAATAAAGGGTCATTTCGGCCCAATGGAACGACGCTTTTTTGGGGTTGCTGCTAACTTTGGGTCTGCAATGTCCGTCGGAGTTTAATCGCTCCTTCATAAAGACATTTAAACCCATGGCGGGGGGGGGATAGGAAGGGAGGGGGGGGAGGGGGGGGGGGGGGGGGAAGGGGGGGAAAGGGGGGGGAAGGGTGAAGGGAGGAGGAGGGAAGGGGGGGGGAAAGGGGGGGAAAGGGGGGGAGGGGGAAGGGGGGGGGGGGGGGGAAAGGGAAAAGGGGGGAAAAAAAGGGGAAAAAAAGGGAAAAAGGGGGGGAAACACACCCCCCCCCCACACAAAATTACCCCCCCCAACACAACAAAAAAAAAAAACCCAAAAAAAAAAAAAAAACAAAAAAAAAAAAACACAAAAACACAAAAAAACATTGTTCCGAGACAGCAACTTTCTTTCCCGCCAATGGGTTTTAAACCCAAAAAAACCAACCTCATTGACTTGTCATGCCATTTCGGTCACCTTAATAGGGAACAGATAATATGTCATATCATAAATTAAATATTTTAAATAAGATGTAACTGTAAGCAGTCGTTATTCCAAACAAAAAGAATTCCGCCCACGGGGCCCAAGGGAGACTATATTTGCCCCAAGCAAAATGATATAATATATTAATCCACAGAAATGAAAACTGAAGCGTCATGATTTTCCAAATTATAAGCTGCCCCAAAAACATTTTCAAAATTCCGTTTTCCCCGTAAAAGGGCCCCTATGTATAAACCCCCCACTTTTTTAAAAAGAATGCAGGCAGTAATAAACAGATTAAAAGCCAAATACCCGGTACCCCTCCCCTTAATAAAATCAGTAAAAACACCCTTTCATGTCAAACTTCCCCAAAACCCGAAATAAATTTTTCCCCAAAAGTGTTTTTAATGTGTTTGGAAACCCAAAAGGGAAAATTTTATGACCCCCCAGTTAGAGCTTTTACGAAAACCCCCTAGGCGGGCAAAACAAAGAAGGAGGTAAAATAAAAAATTTTGTCGGAGATAACGGTGTTGTTCCAGTTATTAAAAAAATTACCCCTTTTGGAAATGTTAGTGAGGATTTAAGTTTTCAGTCCAATAATTATGGCGAATAAAAAAAAACATTATTGTTCCCCAGTTTTTTTTTCGGATGTCGCAGTATTTTCCAGTTCTAGTAGAGAAAGGCAGAAACAGCGGGGGGGCAGCTGTTTTTGTTTTTTTTGGATTTACCCCCAACTCAGGATTTAAAGGGGGTTTTGGCCACCTGGATTTTAGTTTTTGGCAGAAATTTTTTTTTGTTTCACGGGGGGGTTGGGCTTTTTTTTTCCCGTGGGGTCGTTTTTTCAGTGTCGATGGCGTTGTCCATTTTCGTTTTATTATCAGTGGCTTTGTCCATTTTAGTTTCCATGTCGATGGCGTTGTCCATTGTCGTTTCAATTTAATTGGCTTTGACCATTTTGGCTTCAATGACGATGACGTTGTCCATTATTTTTCGTTTCTTTATCATTGGCTTTTGGAATTGGAAGGTTTTTTCAGCCCCATTTTTTTGTCGGGTTTTTTGGTTTTAATGTCATTGGGGGGGGGAATTTCGTTTTAACGCAGCGTATACACGACCACGGAGTACAACATAACCTCGATTAACAAGACTCGGTGAGGTGGCAGCACTTTACATCCCCTCAACTCCGCCAGGAATAGGCTGCCCATATTACCGACAGAGTGGCCTTACCCCCAGACTAGGGTAGAATCGTTTTTTCAGCCGATTTGAAATAACAATTAAATAAGGATACCTTTTTTTTTTAATAAATCCGTATTTAAACATTCAAAAAGAAATAAACACATAATTTCATTTAAAAAAATTTGCAGTTGTTTATTTAGGGAATTTCGGCAGGATTTTCCCAAAGGGTTTCAGCGTTTATTACCATACACGAATAACATTAAAATGCCGAAAAGCCAACGGGAAAGGGGAGCCGAGGACAGTCGGGCGGGTGGGCAAAAGGAAGTCAACGGGTTGAAGGGAAATGAAAAATTGACTTTCGCAAAAAACCCCGTCCATTCATGGGGCAATTGGGGGGGGCCCCCCAGGCGGGGGGAGTTGGGGGAGGGGGCCCCTTTCCAGAAAAAAGCGTTTTTTTTCAATACCCGTCCGAAAAGTATTTGTTTATTGTTCAAAGGAAACATGAAAATGGAAAGGGGAAAAAATCACGGAAAAAAATTTTTAACGATTATTTTTGGCCATGGAATAGCGGCAAAATTTTGGGGATCCTAAAATAATTTTTGCACAATCCCGTTTGGGGCCAAAAGTTTTCATGTGTTAGATTATGGGGTTTAGACAAAAAGTGCTGATCGAAACCAAACGTCGAGTAAAACGCAAATTTTTAAAAAAAATACAAGGATCGTTTTATTCAATACGTAAATGCATGTGCCTATAGTATGGTAAACTCAATATTAAAACTGACATTTTAGATAAGAAACGTTTAAAATAAGATATTGGGGCCTTAGTTCCCCAAAAACCCCCCGAAAAAACGCCTATCAGACCCCCCGGGTTTCCTCCTGTTCCCCGATTTTCGGGAGGGGCGCATTTAATTTAACTCCGCCGGGAATGGGGTTCCCCTAAGAAAGGGGCCCCCCCAACGGGTGATAGCAAAAAAAACCTTTTGAAAAAAATTAAAAAGGTTCCCTTTTTTCCCCCTTAATATCCGTTTCAAATTTTCCCCCGCGTATATTAAAAATCTTTTTACAAATTTGGGCGGGAAAAAAGGAAATTGGGGCAGGTTTCCAGGCGGTGGGGTTTGCGGCCTTTTTACCCATTCCAGAAAACCCAAAAAATCCCTTTTTTTTTCCCCAAAGTTGGGGGGCTCCCGCGGGGAAAGCGTTTCCGGGGAAGGGGTTTCCCTTCGCCAATTCTGCCGGGCCTTCATGCAAAAAAATTGGGTCTGAAAAGAGACATTGAAGGCCCTTGGCTGCCCATTGGCCGAAAAGACCTTTCCCAGGACCTGCGGGAAAGGGGGGGAAAAATAAATCCGGTCGGGAAAACGAAAAAGGTTTCCCAACGGGTTTTAGGGGAGAGTGAGACCAAAAATTTTCCACAATAAAACCTTTCCCAAACACTGTTTTAAGGGATTTGGAAAAAGGGCTGTAAAACCCCAAAACTGCCCCCGGGAAAACGAAAATTTTGAAATATTTTTCACCCCGGAAACCAAAGGGCCATTCCCTAAGAGGTAAACTAAAAAGGGCTTTTAGTTAAAAAACGTAAACTTTTTAATGAAACGACCGTATTCACCACGGACAATTTCATTCTTTGAATATTAAATTCTTTTTCAGGTCCCCCTGTCCGCTTTAATTCCCACAGGTTTTTTTGTCAGAAGATCGGTGAACAGGTTCAATTTTAAAAGGCCTGCAAGTGGGTCACGATACATGGCGTGACTCCGCGCGACTGGAGCTTATTGGGGACTAAGCGAGACTAATTGGGGACTGGACACAAGAATAATATTCTAACGATGGATGACAGTTGTAGCTTCCGACTGATGAATACTAGGACAATCGGTTCATAAATATCTTATGTTATACGTTTCTTATCTAAAATGTCAGATTTAATATTGAGTTTACCATACTATCATAGGCACATAGCGATTTACGTAGTGCATGTAATCGAAACGATGCTAGGCTGTATGTGTCTTTTAAGGGATTTGCGTTTTATACTACTGTACGTTGTGGTTTCGATCAGCACTTATATCTGACAAGTTGTCTAAATGCCCATAATCATAACACATGTATACGTTTGGCCCAAACAGGTTGTATTGTGCGAAAACTGGCACTCTTCATTATTAGCCAAGATCGCCAAACACAAATACTTGCCGCTATTGCCATGGCAACCACCATAATAATCGATTAAAATTCATGATTTCCGTGATCATTTTCACCGGCAAAATGTTCCACTGCTTCTACTTGTAATAATCCTTCGAACAATATAACTGAAATACGCTATTTCGGGACAGTTCGGTTATTACGACCAAAACAAAACAAAGTCCTATATGTTAACATGGAGTATATGGACCTTCCTGCCCCCAACTGCCCCCAGCCTCGTTTTCGCGCGCGAGACTCGCACGCCCCATTGATACCATGACACTGTTGACAGCAAGTCTGTTCTGCGCAAGTCAATGTGTTCACTTCCGCTTCAACAACCGTTGACTTGTCACTGTTGTACTTAGCCTCGCTTAACCGACTGTCACTCGGCTGCGTAACTTTGCCGTTGGCTTTATCGGCATTTTAATGTTATTCGTGTATGGTAATAAACGCTGCAACCTCACTGATCCTGGATAATCCTGCCGTAATTCCTATTTAATAAACAACTGCAAATTTGTATTAATGTAATGTATGTGTTAATATACGTTCTATTTTGAATACGATTTAGAATACGGTATATTATATGATAAAAAAGGTATCCTTATTTAATGTGTTATTTCAAATACGGTCTGAGAATTAATCAGCATATCTACCCTAGTCTGGGGGTAAGGCCACTCTGTCGGTAATATGGGCAGCCTATTCCTGGCGGAGTTGAGGGGATGTAAAGTGCTGCCACCTCACCGAGTCTTGTTAATCGAGGTTATGTTGTACTCCGTGGTCGTGTATACGCTGCGTTATCGCTTCGGGAAGACGACGCTTTTCCTCGGCCGGA
>JAODUO010002757.1:12500-19764 GCA_025642075.2 Ridgeia piscesae
CCACTGCATGACGTCACCCGATCTCGTCGAAGAACCCAAGACGCAAAAGTCAAAGGACTCAAAGAAGATGTTGAATGCGGATAAATCCAGCGACGCGTTGACGGATGACTCGGACGTGTTCCAGCCGCCATCTGGTGGCAGTAACTTCAGCGGGAGCGGTCATCGTCTGATGTCGAACGGGAGCAAGCAGTCGGAACAAGTTACAACGGCGAGTCGCAGCAGCAAGGGACAGAAACGGAAGCAGCGCCTGTCAAAACACGGCGACGGAGAGAAGAAGCGACGGCGGGCGGAGGAGAGCAAGAAGGACCACCTGAGCAAGAAGCAGCGTATCTAGACTTCGATGCCGAAGTCAACGACAACGACGGCTACTCGACGCCGCATGTCTTGAAGCCGACAAAGATCAAGATCACAACAGCGGGCGGGCGCATGCAAGTGCAGCCGAGCGTCGCTGTGACGCCTCCAGCGGCGACGGCGTCAAAGACACCGCCGCTGGCCTCAACAAAGTAAGCTCTGCATCGTCGGGAAGCACAATTAAACTTGTGAAGTCAGTACACGGAGGTGGCGACCGTGTCTCCCCCAAACTGAGCCACTCGGGAACGTCTGGCGGAGGCAGCGGCCGCCCCAACAGTCGGATGAAGTCTGAGAGTGGCGGCGGTACGGGCCGCGAGAGAGTTGACAGTAAGCTGCAACGCACACCCACAATCAAACTCAAACCTATCAACATGCCACACAACGCGTCGGCAGCCACAACGACGTCTACGAAATCTTCGCATTCACCAGCGACGCCCTCTAGCGGCAAGTCGTCAACAGCACCAGTCGTTATCGCAAGTACTCAGAGCTCATCGGCAGGACACGCAAAGAAACCGTCACAAGTGAAAACGCGCAAAAACTCCCTATCGGCAGTGATCGATAAGTTGACCAAACAGCATTCGGGAGGGACTGGTAGCGCCCTCGGACTCGGTGGTGTCGTCAGCGAAAAAGACTCGGAGATGCCGACGAAGGAAAAGGCCGACGCAATTCGCCTGAAAATCCTCAGCGAAGGAAACAAACCGAGTACCCCGCTTAAGGAGTCATTCAGATCTAGTCAGGGTGGAGTGAAGGGGTCAAAGTTAACATTCGAAACTAAACTGAACCAGAAGTCGCTGGAACACCGACGGACGTCAGACTTGAGCAGACAACAGCACGTGCAGTCGCAGCCGTCGTCGTCAGGTGGCAGCACCGCGCACAGCCAGACCAAACCGAACTTGACGAAACAGGCCGGTGCTCCAACGGCGCTGTCTGGTGGCCACAAGGGATCGTCTGTGTCGGGGGATGTAGTCTCGAGCAGTCGCGCGGAGTCGGGCAAATCGACAAGTGTCGTCAACAACGTGGCGGCTGTCAACAGGAGTGTGTCGCTTCCCAAGGGCGCCGTGTCTGTGTCGTCTTCGGGTCTGAAACCAACGACGCCCGCCAGTTCAGGGCTAAAGTCGTCAACTCCGCCTTCAGCCTCCCTAGTGTCCCGGACTATGTCTGTTCCCCTGGCGGCGGGACAGAGGGGCACATCCCAAGGGCAGAAGTCCCCTGGCGCTCAGTCGGGGACAAAGACGTTGTCGTCAGTCTCAAAACAGTCTAGTGCTAGCTCCGTAGTGAACACACCGAAGGCGGCCCCCTGCCGCAGCCGCCGGTTGTACTAAGCCGGCGTCAACGGCCACCAGCAAATACCTACCTCAGGTGGCCACACCAAAGCCAGTCAATTGTACAGCAGCATAAAAAAAACAAAGTTTCAGGCTCTAAAACGCCCTCTCCCGTAGTGCAGGGTGCCACAAAGACTGTGCCACGGCCTCCGACGCCCGACACGTCTAAAACTCAGTCGGCGAGTGTCAATGGCGCCGCCGCGACGGCGACGACCAGTGCCAAGACCGTCGTGCCGAGTAAGCCGAGGGCGACCCGCGGGAGAATCAAGCTGCGAGACAGGGCAGCTCTCACGACGGCGACCGTCAGCGCAAACCGAAGGTCGACAGCACGGCTGCCGACGCCGACCAGCCAAAAAGGCACTTCCTCGACGTCGTCTCCAAGATCAGCTCCTCGCCGGGTGACGCGGCGACGGAGAGTCGCACTGCCGCGTCCAACGGCGGCGCTGGGACGACTGACGGCAGTGGCTGGACGGCGTCGCTCGCCAAGCCGACGCCGGCGCACTCTCACGGCAGATCTCACTCCATACATTGCACGGACACGACGACACGCTCAAACAGCGTCACGAACCCTAAGTCGTTTCGGACAGACGGTGCTACGGTGGCGACACCAAGCGGACGGAACACGCCGACGTCGCGGGGTGCCGGGGCGGTGAATAACGTTGCGGAGAGCGACGGTGGTGTGTTAGACCTGAGCGCCGTCGCTCGCACTTCCGATACGCCCGCGGCGGCGACGGAAACGAAGCCAACGACGGTGACGTCGACTGCGAGAAAGTGCGAGAACGCCGCCACACCGTCGAGAGACGCTTGCCCGGCGGCGTCTGCCGCAGACAACTCTCACTCGGAGAACAAAGAAAACACAAAATTCGAGTCGACTTCTTACGACGGCGTCTTCAAAGCGCCGACGCCAAAGTCTGCTAAAAGCGACGAACGGTCACGTGATGCTGCGCCGACGAGAGCGAGGGCGGTGGCGAGTCCCCACAGTGATGTGAGCAGCCCAGAAGGGCGGCCTCGTCATCGACTGTCCCGGCTACTCAGCCAGGTCGCCAGCGACGAAACAGCACACGACAAACTCGACGCGCTCACCGCAGTCACCCGCCGTCGTCCAGCCGTGTTCCCCCGCTGCCGTCACCGACACCATCGCATGGTCGCCGGGTGCCAAATCAGCACAATCGCCGGCGTCGCGAAAGTCGGCGAAATTGTCGCCAGTCAAGTCGCCAATGTCTCAACGCAACCTGGTGGGCAGTCCGCCGTCAAACAGTCCGTGCGAGATCGAGACGATCTCATGGATGCCGCGTTAATGTTTAGTCGCAGCAGCCGCCGCACGGCATTGTGGGTACCAGAAGTTGGCTGATTCTACGCAACGTCGTGTGTAGTGTGTCGCTTGTTCGATCACCCATTTTACCGTGCATGTAAGTGAGAAATATCAGAGTCAAAAGATCGTGCGTGAAAGGCCGCTTTCTGTTGAGTGCATTTGGCTAGACGTGGGGCGACTCGTTCTGTTTAGCACGCATTGGCTACCTTGCAGAATACTTGTTCAGGATATCGGTTTCTCCTCTCGCCGCTCGCAATGCCTGTCGGGCGTGTGAAAGACGTTTTATAATAATCATCGGCAACCGTTGCCGCTTGTGAATCAGTGTAAATAGTCAGAGTGAATTGACTGCGACGAGACGCGTCGTTCGGCCGGAACGGACCTGGTCCTGTACAATGGGCAGCAAAACTTTGTAAATAAGATACGTGTATTGTATTCTGGGTAGGGTTCTTTAACAAGAAGGGGGTGCATATTTAAGGTAGCTGAGTTGTGTTGTCTGCGTGATGTGGCATTGTGGTCATTGTTGGCATCGACGTCTCGTGCATGTTCCGCTCACAGCGATTACTGGTGTCGTCCGTGTTGACGATTTCACCGACGGTCGAGTTTAGGGTGCTGATGACACGAGTAAGAATTTCCGCTCTGCTGTACTTTGAATTTCGGTGCATGATTTAAAGGTGATAAAACCTCCGAATACTCTTGACATGCCCCGACGTAAAAACGCAACAGCCGAATAGTCTAATCGTTGATTCTTGTAATTGTTCGTGAGGTATTTTCCCAGGTAGTGTTGTGGGGTTAGCGCGCTGGGTCTGTCAAAAGTAGCGTTATAAGTTGGAACGGGGTCAGAATCATTGTGTCATAAATAGTTATCCGTGGAAGAGCGCGCCTGACATGACGTACAGTAGGCTGCATTCCTCGCCGAGTCGTTTGTGTATCTTTCTACAATTGTGTATCTTTCTACAATCGTGTAAATCTGCCGGGTGCTTGTATGGGTACGTGTGTGCGTGTGTGTTGCCGCATATTTATGTAAAGTTACAGCGGTATGTTTATTTATGTGTGTATGGAGAGATCGTTAATACGTACACTACAATGTATTTTGTACATACTAGTGAATACTGTATCGACATGAATGGCAAATATATTACCTCTATATGCATGTGCATATGTGTAGATAGAGACTACGAAGAATGCAAGTGTTCTTTGTCTTGTTTTCCCGACTGAATCTACGAGCTAGTGATGCAGTATCAATATATTCCACCAGATATGAGTGTAGTGCATGTTCGACACCAGCAAGGCAAAGGGCCCGGGGAAGGTGGAGAAGCTTGTGAAGAGCCTGGAAGACGCCCTGTAGACGAAGCCCCCAGAGGGAGGTGCAAAGCAGAGATGGGATCATCTCGGGGCACGATCCACGGAACGGCATTCTCTGTCTTCGGCAGGAAGCAGGGAGGTCTCAGGACTGGTTCAAGGCAAATGCCACTGAACTCAACACTGTGATCGAGGAAAAGTGTGCCGCATTGCTGGAACACAAGCGACAGCCAACACAGTCAACACGGCAAGCTCTTAGAAAAGCTAGGGGTAAAGTGCAGCGTACAGCCAGAAGATGTGCTAACGACTATTGGATGCAATTCGATGAGAGTATTCATTTGGCAGCTGACACGGGAAAAGGGTTTTGGGTGTCTACGACGGAATCAAGAAGGCCATCGGACCAACATACAACAAGAGAGCGCCACTAAATAAACTACTGGTGAACAATCACAGACAAGAGCAAGCAAATGGAGAGGTAGGTGGAGCATTACTCCGGGCCTGTATGGCACGGAGAATACGATCTCAGTCGCCACGCTGGAAGTTGTGGAGTGGTTACCTGTCATGGACGAGCTAGACGAGACGCAAAGTCACAGGAAAAGAAAGCGCCATGGCTGGATGGAATCCCAACGGAAGTAAAAAATACAAAGGGACCACTCCTTGAATACCTGCACGTTCTGCTGTGTTAGTTCTGGGTGGAAGGAGTAAGTTCCCCAGGACACGAGCAAGGAGATCGCAGTGACTGTACTAACTACATGGCGATATCCTTGCTGGCATTGTCGGTAAAGTATTCGCCGACGTGGCTCCGAACATAATTCAGCAGCTGTCTGACAGGGTATATACAGAGTCACAACACGGTTTTAGATCGGAATGATCCACGATCGACATGATATTCTCCCTGCGACAGCTCCAAGAGAAATGCACAGCAGAGAACAGAAGCAGTCACTCAACATAGCATTAATAAACCCGAGAAAGGCCTTTGACCTCGTGAGCCGCGATGACCTCTTCAAAGTCCCCGCAAGGATTGGATGTCTGAGCGGATTCAGTCATTCCACAGAGGTATGAGAAGAGTCGTCGAGTTCAACGGGTCATCATGATAATAATAAAGTCAATTTTTATAGCGCCGGTATCCGCCACGTGGTGGCGCTCAAGGCGCTTTTACATTATTTTGTTCATTTAGCACATATAAAACGTCATGCTAAAACAATAATATTAATGTTAATAAAGCGACGTTTTAAATAAAAAAATATATAATTAGCATTCATTATATAATTAATAAAAACTGACATCATTATCAAAATAGTTTCTAAAAATAAAAACCATTGTTGTACTATAGATTTTTTTTTAAAATTTGTTTCATAAAATGTATACAGTCAATTCGTCCAGAACATGTCCAGGAAAAGTCCACATGTATTACACAAAGTAACCTTTGAAAGATCTGATATTGTTTGGAAGTGTATTCCCCGGCCGTTGCTGCGGATACAGTGAATGATCGCGCTCCCCACAAGTTTGTAGATTTGTGTTCTGTTAATAGCAGCTTGTTTGCAGAGCGCTTATTTCCACGGAGTGGGTCGTACCATTTAACAAGGCTACACAAGTAAGTAGGTGGGACATCGTGGATTATCTTGAAGACAAACATGGAGATTATTTTGAAAATGATTCTCTTTTCGATTTGGGAGCCAGTGTAGTTGTTTGAGGATAGGTGTGGTGTGTGAAATTTCCTGGAGAGCGTGACAAGTCTGGCAACAGTGTTTTGTAATCGCTGGAGTCGTTTCAGTTGCGTTTTGTTGAGGCAGTGAATTGCACGTGTCCAATCTAGAAGTAATGAGCGCGGGGGAGTAGTTCCTCAACCGGCTGATTGATATGCTTAAAATCATTCAAATATTTCTAACTGATACACATACAGCTCTGGCCACTTTCGCGATGTGTTTATCCATGGAAAGGTTCTCATCAACGATAACGCCGATGTTCGTGACACTGTCGGTAGTCGCCCACTCAATTCATCATCAACTCCATTCGACGTGAAAAGCGGAGTCAAGCAGGATTGCGTGCTTGCCCCCAGTCTTTGGCATCTACTTCGCAGGCATGCCTTCAGAACATCAGCTGACGGGATCTACCTCCGCACTAGGTCAGATGGCAAACTTTGCAAACAGCTTGTTCAAATTGAAAGCAAAGACAAAGATCCATGAAGTTCTCATCACAGACATGTTATTCGCAGATGATGCCGCCTTGTCAGCTCACGAGGAGCAACATCAGCCTAAAGAAAACAAATACCATGAGCCAAGACACCGAAAGCCTGCCAGCCATCACCATGGACAACTACCAGCTGGATGTGGTGAAGGAATTCACATATTTCGGCTCAACAATGACCGATAACCTCTCCATGAACTCCAAAATCAGCAGACGGATTGGCCGTGACACATCAACGCTTGGCAGTTTCTCAAAAAGGGAAATAAAGTCCCCGGAACCAACTGTGTCCTCAGTGCCCTCTTATATGACAGCGAGTCATGGACTCTGTACTCGTGCAAGAAAGGAGGCTCAACACCTTTCACATGCGCAGCCTGGGGCAGATTCTGGGCATCAAATGGTCGGACCGTATAACAAATAACAAGTTTCTCCGACGTGCTGCCACACCCAGCATCTATACTCTGCTACGACAACGTCGCGTTCGTTGACTAGGCTCGTCCGCAGGATGCTGGACGGCAGGATCCCCAAGGACCTACTATATGGCGAGCTCGCAACAGGCAAGAGAACTCGGGGCCGCCCCCAACTCCGATACAAAGATTTGGTCCCCGGTAACGAATGGGAAGACCTTGCCCAGGATCGCTCCCGCAGGAGACAGGAACTGAATCGCGGTCTGCGCAGACGAGAAAAGAAGTTGCAACTTGCATCAGACGAGAGTGAGACGCAAAAATGGCCAGCAAGCTCCACCTGCAAACACTGCTTTTAAGTGCATCCGTTGCGACAGGGACTGTCACTCCGC
>JAODUO010002758.1:0-21170 GCA_025642075.2 Ridgeia piscesae
ATATATATATATATATATATATATATATATATATATATATATATATATATGTATATATATATATATATATATACACTTTCATAATGACACGCACAAACACACTGACACACACGCATACAATCACGCGCACACACACATTCATACACTCACATACACTCGCACATACTCACACACACACACACACACACACACACACACACACACACACACACACACACACACACACACACACACACACACACACACACACACACACACACACATACACACACACACACACACACACACACACACACACACACACACACACACACACACACACGCACACACACACACTCACACACACACAATACACACACGCACACACACACACACACACACACACACACACACACACACACACACACACACACACACACACACACACACACACACACACACACACACACACACACACACACACACACACATGCACATTGAACACATTTAATCGTGCCCTGAGATTCATCATATCAAATCTGCTTATAATGTCTAGTCATTTGGGTGTTTACTAGAATAATACACGATTATTTTATTACTTATTTATTGACATTTGTTTAAATTTGAATAAAAAAATATATAGAAATTATGTTGATTTACAATTTATCTTTATCTCGTTTTGTTTCTTTATATTTGTATATCTATTTGCTAAAAAAAAGTTAAACACATTTTATCAGGCTGAATTTACATTTACATAACGATGTTTACAATGTTTAGTTGTTATGTTTATTTTTATACAAAAAAAAATATATGTATAATTCCACATGGGGAGTCATGCCTAGTGTGCGGTATGTGCAGTGACAGCCCCGTGGAATCGTGGAATCTAGGGCAACGCTAGAGGTTTTGTGACAATCAACTCGTGTGGCGACCAACCCCGCTGTCTCCTAATTCCGTTAAATGTAAACGTATAAAGCCACATTATGCTAAAATGCTTGAACACTCTGCTTCCAAACAATTAAATGTGTTAAGTCCTGTTCACAAGGTATGATAACTCGTATTAGTCTGACTTCACCTGGTTTTGTTGTCAGCCAAGAGAGTAAAAAGGCGTGAAAAGATGACAGTTACAACGAAATACAAGATTTTTGGAATTACGATATACACGAGAGAGGTCATAGTATCAATAGAATAACTCAAAGGTATGTGTTTATGGTCATCATAATAACAGTTTATCATGTGTGTCAATCATAACGATATGTTAAATACTGTTACAAGTACTATTATAAATTATTATTCGTCTTTAGTTTCGATAATTAATTATATTTTATAACTACAATATTATGAGATTGTTTATTCTGTATGCACAGCAACATTTACTTTCTATTTTGTGTCTACGAAATGTCGCAGTTTACTGTTTAAATTTTATGCAAATAAAATTTTGTAATTGAAGATGTTTTGGGATGCTCCTGGTTGAATTGTTCCTATTAAATGTTGATCAATTGTACTTTAATTAACGTTTATCTAGGCAAATTGTATTGATGATTTTAATATGTTGTTCTATTTTCAAAACACCCAGGGAGAGACAGAGACATAGAGAGCGAGCCAGCGAGCCAGCGAGCCAGCGAGCCAGCGAGCCAGCGAGCCAGCGAGCCAGCGAGCCAGCGAGCCAGCGAGCCAGCGAGCCAGCGAGCCAGCCAGCCAGCGAGCCAGCGAGCCAGCCAGCCAGCGAGCCAGCCACCCAGCCACCCAGCCACCCAGCCGGCCGGTCAGCCAGCCCGCCGGTCAGCCAGCCAGCCAGCCACCCAGCCAGCCGGCCGGCCAGCCAGCCCGCCGGTCAGCCAGCCAGCCAGCCAGACAGCCAGCCAGCCAGCCAGCCAGCCAGCCAGCCAGCCAGCCAGCCAGCCAGCCAGCCAGCCAGCCAGCCAGCAGCCATACAATACTAACTAGGCACCCAGCCCATCAAACGCGTTGATTTCACCACGATGCGATATAATAATGTATGTTCACAATGATATGCCATAAATAAACATACTGGACAATAAATTTAACCCGTCAATGTGCAAATGTTAATTTGTGTTGTCAATGTCTTAGTTGACAATATTCAAATGTGTTATATAACATACAATGACAAGTATTTCTATTGTTTTATTGTTAATAAATACAACTAGAAAGATAAACTATATTCGATATTCCAAACGTGACCACTTACGTTAATAAAAAAATCGTTTCAACGATAACTTGGACATCTGTATATCTATGTGTCTATCTATCTATCTATCTATCTATCTATCTATCTATCTATCTATCTATCTATCTATCTATCTATCTATCTATCTATCTATCTATCTATCTATCTATCTATCTATCTATCTATCTATCTATCTATCTATCTATCTATCTATCTATCTATCTATCTATCTATCTATCTATCTATCTATCTATCTATCTATCTATCTATCTATCTATCTATCTATCTATCTATCTATCTATCTATCTATCTATCTATCTATCTATCTATCTATCTATCTATCTATCTATCTATCTATCTATCTATCTATCTATCTATCTATCTATCTATCTATCTATCTATCTATCTATCTATCTATCTATCTATCTATCTATCTATCTATCTATCTATCTATCTATCTATCTATCTATCTATCTATCTATCTATCTATCTATCTATCTATCTATCTATCTATCTATCTATATATCTATCTATCTATCTATCTATCTATCTATCTATCTATCTATCTATCTATCTATCTATCTATCTATCTATATCGATCGCTTGATCCCACGCTATCACTCTAATCCGCCCATAGATCCATCCTCCCACCCAACCACACAGGCAATGTGAGGTGAACGAAATTTCCTAAGTTTCGAAACGGCGGCAGGCGGCATTAAATATATATATATATATATATATATATATATATATATATATATATATATATATATATATATATATATATATATCCTATGGTGGAAGGTGGGTCTGCTGTTGTAGAGTGTGTGTGTGTGTGTGTGTGTGTGTGTGTGTGTGTGTGTGTGTGCGTGCGGCGCGCGTGCGTGCGTGCGTGCGTGCGTAAGCGCCTGCGTGCGTGTGTGTGTGTGCGTGCGTGTGTGTGTGCGTGCTTGTGTGTGTGTGTGGTGTGTGTGTGTGCATGCGCACTTGTTTGTGTCTTTGCTCATCAGTTCCAGTGTTCTCTCTGTACATATTATCTCCAGGGACCAATTCAGAATCCCTCAACTGCTTTATCTTTAGTCTCTCCAATTTTCCCAAATACCATCTCATTTCCCCAATTGCATTTCATCAATCTTCGCGGCTACAAGTAAGTCCTTCTTGTAATATTGCTTATTATAATATATTCAAATGGAATTTCATTCCCGCGGGTTTAAGTTTGCGATCCAGTACAAAAAAAAGAACTCCCCCTGCTGTGGATCCACGAAGCCCACGAAATTACAAACTGAAAGAAACCGCCCAGACGTTATCGTGATGGGTCGTATTTTCATCATATATTGAGTAATCACATTGAGGTATGATCAATGTCTTCTATGTCGTAGCTAATAGCTGGTCACACGCTATGCGTGGTGAAACGTGGTGAAAATATGACATATGAAAGTACGTAAAAGGAATACGCTCTTATTGCCCCCACTTCGTTTTTATATTGTGTCATGGGAAAGGTGGTCTGGTTGGCGCATGCGTCATTCACTTCCGGTGTATTTTACCTTATTAAAGTCACATGATTTGACTAACTTAACATAAGAAAAACAAATCCAAAAACTCATTGCGAACTCTCTCTCAGACACACAGCGCCCTCTGACGCTTCTGTTGGGCAAAGGTGACGTTCGCGAACTGCCCATCAGGAGGCCCGGTCATGAAATAACGCAAAGACGTTCTTAGCAGCTTCATGAAACCGACCCTAGAGTGCATACGTTTTTAACGCAATATAGCGAGTTCTGGGAGCAGGAGAAGTGAACGGTAATCTTCCAGTTAACTGGCCTAAATTATTAGGGCCTTTTCAAAACGTTTTACTAACTTTTTTCGATGTTATGTGCTCATAATGCAACTCTACATAACTTCTGGTACAAATAAGTCGGATATTATTTTTTAAATTGTGCTTTGTATCAATGTGATGCCGTTGAGTCGATATAAATAAGCCGATGTCACAGAGCGTGAGCAGTTAGCGCATCACAGAAGCATCAGGATCGCAAAGACGATGTCTTGCGATTTGCGGATATATCCCCAAACCTACGCTAAGGCTACATCACACAAACCACAGACACACACATACGCGCGTGCACATAAGCACATACGCAATCACACATACACGCACACACACACACACACGCACGCACGCACGCACGCACGCGCACACACACACACACACACACACAACACACACACACACACACACACACACACACACATTCAATTATAGCAGGATATTATTCGCGTTTTCACCTTCACTGACGACTGCGCCCTCAAAAGCCAAACAATCTACGCAGCCAATACAGAATATTCAAAGCATATAACAACATTGACATGTGACATTAGGTTGAACCAGAACGCAGTGTGAAGGGTGTGAAACTAGAAGCATTGTGTTTTGAAGAGAACATGCGACAGTGTGCGAACTATGAGAAATCAGCCTGATAATCAAATAATTGATGGGAAACCCGGTGTTGTGTTGAATGTATATATACACCGGTATATATATGTGTGCGCGGGCGTTCGTGCTTGTTGCTTGTTGCTTGTTGCTTGTTGCGTGTTGCGTGTTGCGTGTTGCGTGTTGCGTGTTGCGTGTTGCGTGTTGCGTGTTGCGTGTTGCGTGTTGCGTGTTGCGTGTTGCGTTGCGTGTTGCGTGTTGCGTGTTGCGTGTTGCGTGTTGCGTGTTGCGTGTTGCGTGTTGCGTGTTGCGTGTTGCGTGTTGCGTGTTGCGTGTTGCGTGTTGCGTGTTGCGTGTTGCGTGTTGCGTGTTGCGTGTTGTGTTGCGTGTTGGTGTTGCGTGTTGCGTGTTGCGTGTTGCGTGTTGCGTGTTGCGTGTTGCGTGTTGCGTGTTGCGTGTTGCGTGTTGCGTGTTGCGTGTTGCGTGTTGCGTGTTGCGTGTTGCGTGTTGCGTGTTGCGTGTTGCGTGTTGCGTGTTGCGTGTTCGTGTTGCGTGTTGCGTGTTGCGTGTTGCGTGTTGCGTGTTGCGTGTTGCGTGTTGCGTGTTGCGTGTTGCGTGTTGCGTGTTGCGTGTTGCGTGTTGCGTGTTGCGTGTTGCGTGTTGCGTGTTGCGTGTTGCGTGTTGCGTGTTGCGTGTTGCGTGTTGCGTGTTGCGTGTTGCGTGTTGCGTGTTGCGTGTTGCGTGTTGCGTGTTGCGTGTTGCGTGTTGGTGTTGCGTGTTGCGTGTTGCGTGTTGCGTGTTGCGTGTTGCGTGTTGCGTGTTGCGTGTGCGCGTTGCGCGTTGCGCGTTGCGCGTTGCGCGTTGCGCGTTGCGCGTTGCGCGTTGCGCGTTGCGTGTTGCGTGTTGCGTGTTGCGTGTTGCGTGTTGCGTGTGCGTGTGCGCGTGTTGCGTGTTGCGTGTTGCGTGTGCGCGTTGCGCGTGGCGGGGGTGGCGCGTGGCGCGTGGCGGGCGTGTTGCGCGTTGCGCGTGCGCGTGGCGCGTGGCGCGTGGCGCGTGGCGCGTGGCGCGTGGCGCGTGGCGCGTGGCGCGTGGCGCGTGCGCGTGCGCGCGCGGCGCGACGGCGCGAGGCGCGTGGCGCGGCGCGCGGCGCGCGAGCGCGGCGCGTGCGACGTGAGCGACGGGCGCGGCGCGCGGCGCGGCGCGGCGCGACGCGCGCGCGCGGGCGCGGGCGCGGCGCGGACGCGACGCGACGCGACGCGACGCGACGCGACGCGACGCGACGCGACGCACGCGACGCGACGGACGCGACGCGACGCGACGCGACGCGACGCGACGCGACGCGACGCGACGCGACGCGACGCGACGCGACGCGACGCGACGCGACGCGACGCGACGCGACGCGACGCGACGCGGCGACGCGACGCGACGGACGCGACGCGACGCGACGCGACGCGACGCGACCCACGCGACGCGACGCGACGGCGCGCCGCGCGACGCGACGGGGACGCACGCACGCGCGCACGCACGCACGACGCACGCACGGACGCGACGCACGCGACGCACGCACGCGACGGCGACGTGACGACGCGACGCGCGCGACGCGACGGGCGCGTGCCGCGTGCTGAGCGTGTGCGACGTGACGGGTCGCGCACGGCACACGGACGGCACGACGCAGGGACGCCGCACGGATTGCACCAGCACGGCACCGGCCGGCGCAGGAGCATGTGCATGGTCGTATGAGCGTGTTGACGTATGTGTATGTGTTGTGTTGTGTTGTGTTGTGTTGTGTTGTGTTGTGTTGTGTTGTGTTGTGTTGTGTTGTGTTGTGTTGTGTTGTGTTGTGTTGTGTTGTGTTGTGTTGTGTTGTGTTGTGTTGTGTTGTGTTGTGTTGTGTTGTGTTGTGTTGTGTTGTGTTGTGTTGTGTTGTGTTGTGTTGTGTTGTGTTGTGTTGTGTTGTGTTGTGTTGTGTTGTGTTGTGTTGTGTTGTGTTGTGTTGTGTTGTGTTGTGTTGTGTTGTGCTGTGCTGTGCTGTGCTGTGCTGTGCTGTGCTGTGCTGTGCTGTGCTGTGCTGTGCTGTGCTGTGCTGTGCTGTGCTGTGCTGTGCTGTGCTGTGCTGTGCTGTGCTGTGCTGTGCTGTGCTGTGCTGTGCTGTGCTGTGCTGTGCTGTGCTGTGCTGTGCTGTGCTGTGCTGTGCTGTGCTGTGCTGTGCTGTGCTGTGCTGTGCTGTGCTGTGCTGTGCTGTGGAGATACATGGAAAGAATTGAAAAGAAATGTACAAAAAGCTAACAAATGACGTGGCCCCATCACGCAAGGGAATGCTATATGTGCAAACAAATCGTAAGTATAAATAGTGAAATCTTAACAAGAATACTTTGCTGTGATGAACGTAGGGCCGCAGTCGTGAGGACATCACCAATTAACAGACAACTGCACCAAAACAAAACAAAAACCACCACAGATACAAACCGCCAATTTATACAAATCCTGTGTGTGTGAGTTCGCGTGTGCGTTCGCGTCTGCGTTCGCGTGTTCGTTCGCGTCTGCGTTCGCGTTCGCGTGTGCGTTCGCGTGTGTGTTCTTGCATGGATTTGTCTTCTTACAGCTCTTGCCTTTCACCGGCGAAAGTAGTGTTTTGGGAAACCATCACCCAGTAAAAAGAAGGAAAAAAAACAGAGCGAAGTGCTTTCACTTTACATTGCTCTAGTTCACTCAGCTGTATGAAGGATTGCACGGCTATAGACGGTGGTGTTTATGTATATGAGCAGCCTTCGCGCATTAATTGCTGCGTGGCTGAATGCTTTCCAGCCAGGTTGAGATGGTGCTAATTGAACAGGTTTGTCAGGGAAGCAAAGTGTAAAGCGCTTTGGCATTCCAGAGAGCTGAATACTGCGCTAAACTGTATAAGAACGTACCTTTACATGCGTGTGTACAGAGAGTGCGCGTCTATGTGCACGTCCGCCTGAGTGTGTATAAGCTGCAACTGCGGGGTGAAACCACTTTTGATTTCCCTACAGACGTCTATTTAAACTTTCCTTCATAACAAGAACGTATGTTCAGAACATTTCCTAAAATTATCACAGCGTCTATATAATGGACTAACATATGAGCCCAGGAACGTACGTTATCATACTACATTTTCCAAGAAACTATTTTCCATCCTTACACGCCATGATTTCTGCTGCAACCAGAGAAGATTTGGTCGTGATGACATCACTAACTAAATGACACCTGGACACAGAAAACCCATCGACATCGGTCACGTTTTGGCAACTGTGATATTCCGCCGGCTACATAAAAACAGTTGCGTAGTCTTATGTAGGGGGACATACCTAAAATTGGGAGGGTTGAGGCGTAACTTCAGCAAGATACGATAGGTTACCTACCTATTGGGAGGTGTTGATATTTTTCGCGGCTACGTTTATTTTCTCTGCAATGCAATTTACTTTGACAACAAGCCTGTTTCTGTAGATCGTTAAATTTTACTAGTAGCTCCCTAAGTTACACAAAGATGTGAGGTCTATGAATTACATAATTATGCAGGAATAGTAATCCGCCCAAGGTACGGCAGTCAAATTCACAAAGAAGTATGACAGTTTGCTTATACTATATATTACTATATCGCATATCCTGGTTATTCTTTTTGTAGTTTACTAGTTTTAATACACCAGTTACTTAAAATAACTATTCTGAATATACAGGACCACGTCACATTAGCGAATGACACAACTAAATATGCATCCCATATTTCCCAGATCAAAATCCCATTTTACCTGTATATTCGGGTAAAATGGGAATTGTATATAAAAAATAATGATATCGACAACAAAAACAATACCATGCCCTGTTGTGCTTTGGTGTGTTTGGCCGATACACAACAAACTGTTACCCTAATGCGCAATGTGGGTGCGACGAACAGCGGAACGTTAACTCTCCCATACTGCCCGGGTTTCCCCTATAAGCGGCTGGGGCACTTCAGCGTGTATCGGGTACGCTATTCTGATGACAACATTTCGAGCTTAACTTGCTCACCCGTCCCCGAAATATTGTAATACAATCGACCTGGTGTTTTCTCTCATTTCGTGGTGTTGAATATAACGTATGGATGTGGATTCACGGGGAGCTATCACTCTGCGATGTTTGTACACATATCTCAACGGGCAGACTGTTTGCAAGACTCAGGATAGATTGCATGAAGAAGTATACCTGTATAATGTTTGTCATGGTGCATTTTGGGATTCGTCATTTCGCTCGTGTCTATTATATCTAAGTCTACAAATGTTTCGTTCGATTACACAACGCTTCTATACAAAACAATACATCATTTGTGTTTTTTGTAGTTTTATTAGTTAACGAAATGATATATCGAATGACGAAAAATGCACCGTTACCAATTAATCAGTCATTTTGATAAGATATAAAAATATCTTATTAAAATAACTGACATTTGAAGACGGCGGGAAAGCCATGGAAGGAATCTGCAAGCCGGTCACCCAACCTCAAACCCCTTCCGAGGAGGAGGAGGTGTGATTTTACAATGCTTCAACAGCGAAAGGAGTTTACACTCCTCCCGACCATGGTTACCTAAAATAAATTACAACAATCTACACCTAACAAACGCTAACATTTAAAGACAGATAATTACGAATAAAGTCACTGTCATTTAGGCGTAACAGCCGTTTCCTCAACTTGATTCGAATATGAAGTTTCTTCCCTTTCGAGCGACGTTCGCTAAGAAAGCCTCTTCAAATTCCAGTCCGATGGCCGTGTCGCACGTATTGTAGAGCTTTTAGTCCACATCTCGATGTCATCGTGGCCGATTACTACAACAGCTTTGAAAGGAATAATTGATAATTGTATCAAGAACGAACCAATGCAGACGACGAAAGAGAAAACGACGAAAAAAGAAAACAACTAACCTTCCGCGAGTCCACTTCGACTTCGCATTCATCTTACACCCTGCTCGTTGCTGGGCGGAAACAGCAATCACGTGACCGCTAATTGTGCGAACCCGCAACTGCGCAATGCGCAACTTCCTGACAACGTTGTCTCCTTATACGCATGCGCCAAATTTTACGTTTCCTGCGTGTTTGTGTGCGTGTGTGTGTGTGTCTGCGCGCGCGCGTTCGCGTGCGCGGTCGTGTGTGTATTTGTCTTTTTAGAACACTTGTCTTTTATCAGTGAAAGTTGAGTTTGGACGAATTATCCGGCCAGTAAAACAAAGAACAAATTCAGAGCGAAGTTATTTCATCGAACATTGCTCTATTTCACGCAGCTGTATAAAAGATTGCATGCTATATACTATGGTGTTTATGTGTATGGTCAGCCTTCGCGCATTAATCGCTGCGTTGCTGAATGTTTTCTAGCGAAGTTGAGATGGTGCTTGATTGAATAGGTCTGCCAGGTAAGTAAAGTGTGGAGCGCTTTCGAATTCCACAGAACTGGATACTGCGCTAAAATGTATACCAACTTACCTTTACCTATACATGTATGTGTACAAGAGAGTTCGCTTGTTTGCGCATGCCCACCTGAGTGTGCACATGTGTAAGGAACAAATACGGGCTGAGAACACTTTTGATTTCCCTATATACGTCTATTTCAACTATCCTTCATTACCAGAAAATATGTTCAGAACATTTCCTGAAATTATCATTGCATCTATACAATGAACTGACAAATGTGCTCAGGATTTTTTTTTAAATTACCACACTACATTTTCCACGAAACATTTTCCACCCTGATATGTCATAATTTCTGCTAGAATCAGAGAAGAATTCATCGTGAAGACAAGGGAGATATTAACATTGGGGTGACTGGGAGATGTTAACATTTTTCATGGCGACGTTTACAGTTTCTACCTCGTCATTTTTTTAAATCGTGAGGCAAGATGGCGACGCTGCGGAGGAGGTAATATATTTGGTACATGTTCGTGGCGACCTACAAAATACCTGAATGTCCACGGCGGGAGGTATATGCGGTGGGGGCACTTCAGCTTCAAAGCGTGTATCGGGTACGCTATTCTGATAAAAAGATGTCGAGCTTAACTTGCTCACCCGTCCCCGAAATATTGTAATACTATCGACCTGGTGTTTTCTCTCATTTCGAGGTGTTGAATATAACGAATGGATGTGGATTCACGGGAGCTATCACTCTGCGATGTTTGTACACATATATCAACGGGCAGACTGTTTGCAAGACTCAGGATAGATTGTATGAAGAAGTATACCTGTATAATGTTTGTCATGGTGCATTTTGGGATTCGTCATTTCGCTCGTGTCTATTATCTCTAAGTCTACAAATGTTTCGTTCGATTACACAACGCTTCTAAAAAACAATACATCATTTGTGTTTTTTGTAGTTTTATTAGTTAACGAAATGATACATCGAATGACGGAAAATGCACCGTCACCAATTAATCAGTCATTTTGATAAGATATAAAAATATCTTATTAAAATAACTGACATTTGAAGACCCCTTTCGAGGAGGAGGTGTGATTTTCCAATGCTTCAGCAGCGAAAGGAGTTTACTCTCCTCCCGACCATGGTTACCTAAAATAAATTACAACAATCTACACCTAACAAACGCTAACAATTAAAGA
The DNA here is from genome assembly GCA_025642075.2 of Ridgeia piscesae. Lineage (NCBI taxonomy): Eukaryota > Metazoa > Annelida > Polychaeta > Sabellida > Siboglinidae > Ridgeia > Ridgeia piscesae. The sequence goes on from JAODUO010002758.1 coordinate 11,183, forward strand.
GAGATAATTATGAATAAAGTCACTGTCATTTAGGCGTAACAGCCGTTTCTTCAACTTGATTCGAATATGAAGTTTCTTCCCTTTCGATCGACGTTCGCCAAGAAAGCCTCTTCAAATACCATTCCGTTAGCCGTGTCGCACGTATTGTAGAGCTTTTAGTCCACATCTCGATGTCATCGTGGCCGATTACTACAACAGCATTGAAAGGAATAATTGATAATTGTATCAAGAACGAACCAATGCAGACGACGAAAGATAAAACGACGAAAAAAGAAAACAACTAACCTTCCGCGAGTCCACTTCAACTTCGCATTCATCTTATACGCTGCTCGTTGTTGGGCGGAAACAGCAATCATGTGACCGCTAATTGTGCGGGCCCGCAACTGCGCAACTTCCTGACAACGTAATCTCGTTATATGCATGCGCCAAATTTTACGTTTCGTGCGCGTGCGCGTGCGCGAATTTGTCTTTTTAGAACATTTGTCTTTTACCGGTGAAAGTAGAGTTTGGGGGAAACTATCCGGCAGTAAAAACACGGAACAAATTCAGAGCGAAGTTATTTCATCGTACATTGCTCTAGTTCACACAGCTGTATAAAGGATTGCATTTCTATAGACTGTGGTGTTTATGTGTATGAGCAGCCTTCGCGCATTAATTGCTGCGTGACTGAATGTTTTCTAGCCAAGTTGAGATGGAGCTTCATTGAACAGGTTTGCCAGGGAAGTAAAGTGTGGAGCGCTTTGGCATTCCAGAGAACTGGATATTGCGCTATAATGTATAAGAACTTACGTATCTATACATGCATGTGTACAAGAGAATGCGCTTGTTTTCGGACGCCCACCTGAGTGTACACATGTGTAAGGAACAAATACGGGCTGATACCACTTTTGATTTCCCTATCATACGTCTATTTTAACTGTCATTCATAACCAGAAAATTTGTTCCGAACATTTCCTAAAATATAAATCTATATAAAACTAAGAAATTAAAAAAATTCCATCCTGACATCTCAGAGCCAGAGCCAGAGCCAGAGCCAGAGCCAGAGCCAGAGCCAGAGCCAGAGCCAGAGCCAGAGCCAGAGCCAGAGCCAGAGCCAGAGCCAGAGCCAGAGCCAGAGCCAGAGCCAGAGCCAGAGCCAGAGCCAGAGCCAGAGCCAGAGCCAGAGCCAGAGCCAGAGCCAGAGCCAGAGCCAGAGCCAGAGCCAGAGCCAGAGCCAGAGCCAGAGCCAGAGCCAGAGCCAGAGCCAGAGCCAGAGCCAGAGCCAGAGCCAGAGCCAGAGCCAGAGCCAGAGCCAGAGCCAGAGCCAGAGCCAGAGCCAGAGCCAGAGCCAGAGCCAGAGCCAGAGCCAGAGCCAGAGCCAGAGCCAGAGCCAGAGCCAGAGCCAGAGCCAGAGCCAGAGCCAGAGCCAGAGCCAGAGCCAGAGCCAGAGCCAGAGCCAGAGCCAGAGCCAGAGCCAGAGCCAGAGCCAGAGCCAGAGCCAGAGCCAGAGCCAGAGCCAGAGCCAGAGCCAGAGCCAGAGCCAGAGCCAGAGCCAGAGCCAGAGCCAGAGCCAGAGCCAGAGCCAGAGCCAGAGCCAGAGCCAGAGCCAGAGCCAGAGCAGAATTCATCGTGATGACATCACCAAATATGACACCTGTACCATTAGAAAAAAAACTCACCGACATCGGTCACGGTTTGGCAGCTATGATTCTCTATCGGCTACATAAAAACGGCTGTGTAGTATTATGAAGTGGGACAGACCTAAAATTGGAGGGTTGAGGCGTAACTTCAGCAAGACACCTATCGAACTGGGAGATGTTAATATTTGTCGCGGCGACGTTTACAGTTTCTCGCTCATCAGATTTTAAAATCGGAAGACAAGACGGCGATGCTGCGGAGGAGGTGATGCATTTGGCACCTGTTCGTGGCGACCTCCAAAACACCCGACTGTTCATGGCGGGACGTGTATGCGGTGAGGACTCTTCAGCTTCAAACCGTGATTGGGATACAATATTCTTATGAAAACATTTCGAGCTGAACTTGCTCACCCGTCCCCGAATTATTGTATTACAATCGACCTAGTGTTTTCTCGGACACCTAGTGTTGAGTATAACGAATGGATGAGGATCCCCGGTGAGCTGTCACTCTGCGAAGTTCATATACAGTATATACAATTACACACATCTCAACTGGCAGAATGTTTGCAAGACTCAGTATAGATTACATAAAGAATATATTCTATATATGGCTGAATGCTTCCCAGCGCAGTTGAAAGGTCATTAATTGAACATGTCTGCAATGGACGTAAAATGTGAAGCGCACTTACCGTCATGAGTACTTGATACCTCGCTATATAAGAACTTACCTTTATCTTTACCTGCGTGTGTACAAGAGATTGCGCGTGTTTGTGCACGCCTGCGTGTGTGTATTGGAATAAATGCGACATGAAACTACGTTTTTTCCCCTACAGTCGTGTTTTCAACATTCCTTCATAACCAAAACATTTTCAGACCATTTCCTGAAATTATCTCAGCATTTATTTCATGAACTGAGAAAAGTGTCCAGGAAAATTTTCCAAGAAACCATTTTCTATCCTAACATCGCATCATTTCTGCTAGAATCACGGGGTGATTGATTTGTCTTGATGACATCATCAGTTAAGACATTCTGTTTACGCGCGCGGTGTGACTGGGCACGTATAGGGCGTGCAAGTCTCGCGCGCGAACACGAGGCTGGGGGCAGTTGGGGGCAGGAGGTCCATATACTCCATGTTAACATTTAACAAGATTTAACAAGATTGATTTAACAAGATTGCCACCTAGAGATTCAACTCTAGATGGCAGGTGGACTAGGAAGTCATTTGGCTTATCGAGAGTCCAACCTATCTATCTAAGTATACCCCGCCCTTCTTAGGTATATGTCGATTTTATTTTTAAATATATTAACACTACTAGCACCTACACAATCAGCTGATAATCTGTTCCATTCGTTTACTGTTCTTTGTGAAAATGAAAATTTTCTAATATCTAGTCTACACTGCTTCTTTGCTAATGCAACTCCATGTCCTCTAGTCCTTCTCTCTTCCTTGACTGTGAAAAAAATATTTCTGTCAATATTTTCATATCCATTCAATATTTTAAACACCTCAATCTGATCTCCTCTCAATCTTCTGGTTTATAGTGTTGTTAAGCCACATTCTATTAGACGCATTTCATAACTAATATTCCTGAGTTTTTGTATCATTTTGGTTGCTCTCCTTTGTACTCTTTCTAGCATATCAATATCCTTCTTGCGATATGGCCTCCATGCTTGTATACAATATTCTAAGAGAGGCCTAACTATTGTTTTATACAGCGGTATTATTAGTTCTTTTTCTTTGTACACTATATTTCGCCTAATTAATCCAAGAATTTGGTTTCCCTTCGCTGCTGCCATTCCACACTGCTCTGATACCTTCATGTCAGCACCAATAGTTAGCCCTAAGTCCTTTTCCTTTAAGGTAGTGTTTAGTACAGTATCACCCATTGTATATTGTGCATCTTCATTCCCATGTCCTGTGTGAAGGCACTTACACTTTCCAAAATTAAACAGCATTTGCCACTTCTCAGACCATTCTATCAACTTATTAAGATCATCTTGTAACTGCTGTATATCTGCATCACTTTTAATTTTCATGAACACTTTTGTGTCGTCCGCAAACTTCAACACCTTGCTTGTTATGTCATCATCCAAATCATTGATATATATTAAGAATAAAATAGGTCCCAGTACTGATCCCTGCGGAACTCCACTCAAAACCGCTTTCCAGTTTGAAACCTCCCCATCAACTACTACTCTTTGTCTTCTACCAATAAGCCATTTTTCTATCCAGTTGATCATTCCATTTCCTATGCCATGGGCCTTTAGTTTAAGTAGTAGTCTTTGGTGTGGCACTTTGTCAAAGGCTTTTTTTAAATTTAAGTAGATTATATCTACTGGTGATCCCTCATCTAGCCATTTTGTGACATCTTCCAAAAAACATAACATATTTGTTAAGCATGACCTCGCTTTTAAAAACCCATGTTGAGATGGGTTTATCAATTTATTTTTAACAAGAAAATCAACCAGGTGATCTTTAATTAGTCTTTCTAATAGTTTGCAAATCACCGATGTTAAACTCACTGGTCTATAGTTCTCTGACTTGTTTCTCGAACCTTTTTTTAAATAATGGTATAATGTTTGCTTCTTTCCATTCTAACGGAACTATTCCCTCCTCTAATGACAAATTGAACAATGTTGCAAGCGGTATGCTAATTTGTTCTACAATTTCCAATAGTAATTTGGGAGGAATCCCATCCACTCCAGGTGATTTATTATCCTTCATATCTCTTATTTTCATAGCAACCATTGTTGGGGTTACAATTAGTTGTCCTAAATAGTCAAACTCTCTCCCTTCGAACTTAGTCTCAAGTACTGGTAATATACTAATATCTTCCCTGGTAAACACCGAACTAAAGTACTCATTTAGGTTTTCTGCCATTAAGAATCCCTCTGTTATTATGTTTCCATCACTACCTTCTAGAGGACCGACCTTATCCTGAACTTTCTGTTTACTTCGAACATACGCATAAAAACTCTTGCTGTCATGTTTTATATTAAAGGCAATTTTTTGTTCGTAGCTTCTCTTTAAATTTCTAATTTCAGCTGTAGCTTGATTAAGTGCTTCTTTATAAATGCTATAGTCTTCTTCACTTCCGGTATGTCTATATGTCATCCACATCATTTGCTTGTACTTGATTTTTCTAATGGCTTATATCGATAAGTGTGTGTGCGTGTGTGCGTGTGTGCGTGTGTGCGTGTGTGCGTGTGTGCGTGTGTGCGTGTGTGCGTGGGTGCGTGTGTGCGTGTGTGCGTGGGTGCGTGGGTGCGTGTGTGCGTGTGTGCGTGTGTGCGTGTGTGCGTGTGTGCGTGTGTGCGTGTGTGGTCGTGTGTGCGTGTGTGCGTGTGTGCGTGTGTGCGTGTGTGCGTGTGTGCGTGTGTGCGTGTGTGCGTGTGTGCGTGTGTGCGTGTGTGCGTGTGTGCGTGTGTGGTGTGTGCGTGTGTGTGTGTGTGCGTGTGTGCGTGTGTGCGTGTGTGCGTGTGTGCGTGTGTGCGTGTGTGTGGTGCGTGTGTGCGTGTGTGCGTGTGTGCGTGTGTGCGTGTGTGCGTGTGTGCGTGTGTGCGTGTGTGCGTGTGTGCGTGTGTGCGTGTGTGCGTGTGTGCGTGTGTGCGTGTGTGCGTGTGTGCGTGTGTGCGTGTGTGCGTGTGTGCGTGTGTGCGTGTGTGCGTGTGTGCGTGTGTGCGTGTGTGCGTGTGTGCGTGTGTGCGTGTGTGCGTGTGTGCGTGTGTGCGTGTGTGCGTGTGTGCGTGTGTGCGTGTGTGCGTGTGTGCGTGTGTGCGTGTGTGCGTGTGTGCGTGTGTGCGTGTGTGCGTGTGTGCGTGTGTGCGTGTGTGCGTGTGTGCGTGTGTGCGTGTGTGCGTGTGTGCGTGTGTGCGTGTGTGCGTGTGTGCGTGTGTGCGTGTGTGCGTGTGTGCGTGTGTGCGTGTGTGCGTGTGTGCGTGTGTGCGTGTGTGCGTGTGTGCGTGTGTGCGTGTGTGCGTGTGTGCGTGTGTGCGTGTGTGCGTGTGTGCGTGTGTGCGTGTGTGCGTGTGTGCGTGTGTGCGTGTGTGCGTGTGTGCGTGTGTGCGTGTGTGCGTGTGTGCGTGTGTGCGTGTTGCGTGTGTGCGTGTGTGCGTGTTGCGTGTGTGCGTGTGTGTGTGCGTGTGTGTCGTGTGTTCGTGTGTGCGTGTTGCGTGTGTGCGTGCGTGCGTGCGTGCGTGCGTGCGTGCGTGTCTGTCTGTGTGTGTGTGTGTGTGTGTGTGTGTGTGTGTGTGTGTGTGTGTGTGTGTGTGTGTGTGTGTGTGTGTACGTGTGCGTGGTGGTTATCACAAAGCCTCTGTTGTTTTAAACATCACTCTGACGGGAAGGGAGCCAGAGGTGACCAGTATCACAAGCAGGCCTGGCTTGTGGCCACAATGGATTTCAAGAAGGTAACAGCTGGCGTTTAGTTGCTTGTTCACCAGCAAGTCAACCAAGCCCTCCAGCATCGGATACCTGTACTAGCTAGCTAAAACAAAAACTTAAGTGAAAAATTATTTTGTTAAAACGGTGCTTTTTATGATACAGCAGAATATTCCACTTCGTCGATACCAAGATGATAGCGCACATTCAAACACATCTGGGCACACCTCAACATCTTCGCTGCGCTAGTACTCCCTGGCTGATCGTCTCCGCAAACCATGGGAGTGAGCGGAGTCGAGCTATAACATTATAGCTTTTGACTTCGCCAGTCGCTACTGCATCAGCCATGTGAACAGCGCAAATACCAGCCCTAAATTGAAGATGGTACACGACTGGTGGGAATCCTAATATAACGAGCCATTCGCATCCTACACATTACCTGTAACACGAGCAGCGTACGTGTAGCTGAAATAGACCAACAATTATATAATATGACCGGAGAGGCCGACCACGCTTCTAGGGAGCGATTTTATTGAGTGAGATGTATGCACAGGGATGTGCCAAGGATAGTATGACTGGTACTGATGTAAACAGCTGCAGCTTCCCCTAGCACGCGAGGGTGGTCTTGGCTAGTGATTTATTTTATGTGGGGCGATAAATTTCACACACAAATTATGCTGATATCCTTGATATTTTAATTGCCGCAGATTATGACAAAACCTGTTGGTAAGCGATAGCCAATATGAACTGGCCAATCATACTTCCTCACTCGTTGAGATAATTAACATAATTTACGTGAGTCGCTTAGAAATAAAAATATGTTATTTGGTATGGAAAACAACTTTAAACTATAGATTGTCATGGCAAAAGTTGCATCAAATCGTTTTGAGTTAATTTGATGAGACTGTTGATAAGCTAACGAGCTGCTACCAGATCTTTGAGCCCCAAGCTGTAGCAGCTGTCATCCCACAAAAAGGGAACAAATGGTTTGGAAGAATTTGGAAACAACACGACTAGCCAGACATCATTAATTTGGACACTCTGTCTGAATCCAGCAGTCTCAGATAAGCAGGGAATAGCTTCGAAGCTCTAGCATTAAACGAGATTGTCAGGAATATCATGAACTCTGAGTATGATGAACAGAAACATCGAACAGAACAGACGAATCCAAGAAGCAAGAATCCAGAAACAACTCAATGAGGCAGCAAGTGGTGTTAAGTTTAAATCTCTCTTTGAGAAAACTGACTTTGTAATAACAGATCAGACAGGATACAACTTCAATGTCGATGAAATTGCAGCGGAAACTTTATACTCAGAGCATAACCGTCTATTCTGCAATGTACACCCAACATTGATGTTTAACAGTGTTATCATAAAGCAATAGACAGAAATAGAGAATGTGTAGGTAGACAGTTAATACCTACACAACATTCTGGTCAACGCAACAACAACCGTTACAGGTGTCACCGAGCAAGTCCTTGAGTCGGCTCATGAATCATACCCTTTTCGACAAGCCATGGAAGAAGCTAGAGAAGGCATCCATCAACAGTTTGGGTGCTGAGCGGAGTGTTGGCTTCGTAAACTAAGAGCTCTAGACATGAAGCCAAGTAGCTTGCCAAAGCATCTTTAGTGGAATTTAATCCAAGGCAACATATCTGATTGACCGACGAGAGCCATGGTCTTTCTGGCTGGTTGGATGTCTGTGTGATAATAAAATGAGACAGGATATCAACAATTATGTTGATATGGAACACAAGACAGAAAGAAACAACGCCTGCATGATAAGGAAAATTGCTAATCTAGCAATAAATAAGGGGAGAATTAAAGACTTGGACACACTTAAGACATTGGGAGGCCAACTCACATCAGGTGATGCACTTGATGGGTATATTGCAGCAACATATATAGATGAGGGAAACTAAGTATAACGTCTCTACATGTCTGTTCTCTTTCTCTACTATAAACATAAGTGACATGTTTAATTTATTAAAGGACTACTGGATCAATACCAGATCAATAATTATGTGGTCAATTTGATACTGTGTTTGAACAGTGTATTAATATGACTCTGAATGCAGCAGTTATTCTGGATTAATTTTGCCAAACCATTGATGTCAGCTACTATACATATATACAGTGTCATGGCCTAATAGTAGCCATTGTTAGTAATGACTCTCACTTTAAACAGTATTAACCTATATTAAGGTAGTAATCTATCACTAATATATTTATATACCATGTTTATTGTATACAACTACATGTCTGTTCCTGATTACAAATATTTGAAATGTGTTATGCTAATTTTCTAAGTTACTATATTCTATTTTAGTTAATTTTCCAGGCACAAATGCCTTTTAGAGTGGCGTTAGTTTCAAGGGGTATGTACATGGGGGTTAGCATCGACCAGATGAAGAACGACGGTTATTTTTCCCCTCAGAAAGACCACCTCCATCTTTTGGAGGGGGTATCTAAAAATATTTGCTCTAACACCACCCCCTACTTGTAAATCTTCCTCTCTCGGCTTCTACGGAGACGCGCGTCGACGTCATCACACCAACTTTAGTCAACATCATTATATAATCTGTCACTGGAAGCTGCCAACCGATATGGAATATGCAGTTGTCACGCCACTGCTAAAGCAGACTGGAGTAGACGTAAGTGACGACAGTCCAATTTCAAATCTCACCTTTGTGTCAACAGTATAGCTGACGTCAGAACCTGTCCAACAGAATGATGGCGGTAACATTAACGATGGCATGTCTCTTCGACAACAAGTCCTTTGTGGTGTGCCGCGGTTCTCTGTTATTCATTAACTAGTGCGTGCGAATCAACACTATATTCGCCATTCGCCACCAAACATAACGTTAACTATCACATGTAATAGACGATACGCAACGCCACTCTACGCGGGATTTCATCGCGATCAATTCGTTAAGGTAGAGCATGATTATTATCGAAATAATTAAACGGTGCATTATTGTGCTAAATGAGACAGTGACGAAAACTATTGTATCGTATGCCCCTTATGCTAACACCGCAACAACCGTTGACGCAATCAACGTGTGTTGTTGTGATATATCACCCCACTCGTTTGAACGAGACATAGACGTGTTCATAGCATATACCTTGTGTGTGCATACTATATCTATACGCAGTTTTCACTCGTGTGTCTAGGGACGTATTTCCAAGCAGACAAGATCGACAAAATTCGAAAATGCGTAACGATTCTGGAAATGCTGTGTATTTGCCGTATAGGTGCATTTAATACAGAAGCTGATTTTCTTTTATTTATCATCTCGCCTGTTTACGCAACAGCGACGACGCGACCACCAAAGACACCACGCGTTCTCTCATTGGTCACCGCTGACTGCCGGCCCACTGGCGAAGCGATACATATAATTGTGTGGACCTACCGTGTGATTCACGACCTCGCGCCCGCTTATGGGCGTGATCGACCCGTGAGCACCAGTGCATCGGATTCGTTCCGCTAAAAGCGACGTGGAATTGCGTGGAACGTACGGTCGACGGGGTCGACGGGGTTGGTTGGGACGCACTTCGGGGCAACAGAAACACTTTATTTATTTCTTCTTCTTCCAAATACTGGACTGGGCCCTTGCAGGGAGTTGAAAGTCCGTCGAAGGTTGTGTCCTTGGGGGGCGGTGTATGCTCTCTTAAAACAAACAGTTAGTGTGTTTAAAATTATGTTACATAATTAATAAACTTATTGTATGGACCGGTTATGAATTAAAATAAATCTATACGAGATGTACGTAGAAGTGTTATGAAGAAATTGTCTACTGGCAGATGTTGAGGCACGAAGGCCAGTCCTGAAAGCTTCTGGGCATGAGGTGGCTGATAGACTTGTTGGGAGTCTTTGCCGCTGTCTAAGTGCGCAGGGAAAAGGGAATGGTAACGGGCTGGGTGGTCTGCCCTTGCATGTCGAAAACGCTGGGCTCCCAGAGTTCTGAGGTTACTCCGTTGGATGTATTG